>QXTE01000090.1:3151985-3269958 GCA_003942145.1 Platysternon megacephalum
CCCCCCCCCCCCAACCAAAATAAATAAATAAATAAATGAGGGCAATTATTGCATGGTAGCCAGGTAGCATGCAAAACCAGAGTTTAGGAGCTCTTGAGTTCCCTTTACTCATCTGTCTAGCTCAACACTGGGCATTTTAATGTTGGAGACCTGACTGCTTATCTATCTTTGTTCCACTTGCGGTATACATTTTAAAAAACACCCCCTAGGTACATAATGCATAAACGGGAAGGGGAAACAGCTGGTGGTGTCTCAAGAACAGGTTTCTGTATATTTTGATTGTCCTTCATTTGTGGATTAAAAACAGTGTTGGGAAAGTATTTTTTCATTTAATGTGTAGGGAAAACACCAACTTCAATTTTGTCAGTTTCTAGGTGACAGAAGATGGTCATATGCTATGGGATAATTTCCTGTATATAAATGATGTACAGGAATCACCTCACATACCACTGAAGGTGGAGTTCCCTGTGGTATGAAATTGAGCAACTATTTACCAGGCCATGATGGGAACTACAGAACAGTTTTTTGAGACAGGAAGTGAAAAATATGGTATTAAATTAAATTAAATAAATAGGGAATTCATTAAAATTACCCCAGTTGGCATCTGGCCAGGACACTTACAACAAGTGTTATGGAGGTCAAAATGGCCACAAGCAGGTACAACCCCCTCTTTTGTGAAGAGAGAGACTCCTCAAGGAGTACATTTTACATTCTTGACACCATGATAGGAGTTTGGTTCAATATTGGGCTGAATCTGCTTATCTTGTGATCTAGTGCCGTCAGCATGTAATATGGCTGCATAATGCATATAATAAAATGTCAAGTACCATTTGTATAATTAAACTGGTTAGGATCAAAGCCCAGGCCATCCTGGCTAGGTCACTTTAAGTGATAAGTCCCTGTAAATAGCAAATGTGAAATGTCTACTAGAAGCCTTTAATCCAGGAAAGATCAACAGTGTTGTGTCTTTGAGTGTCTTTAAAGTGAGGAAACAAGTATAAAGATTTTTTTAGTCCTCCTGTGCTTGGGGCTTATGAGTGCTGTTTGCTGGTAGAATTTGCAGTTTCAGTATCTTGGCTTTATTCTCAATTCATTTAATTCTTGGTACTAAATAAAGTAGGGTTGTTGTATCCAGAGCCCATTGAAATCAGTGGGAATCTTTCCATTGACTTCAGTGGGCTTGGATGAGGTTTGAAAAGATTTAAAGCATCTTGCATTTGAGTAACCAATAGTTTATCAGCAATTAAAAAGTTTAAATATTTAATCCAGCCTGGAGCTGAAGGCCCCTTTCACCACCCTTGCAAAGTTCTTCTTATCCGAACTGGGCAAGTTTTTTAACAAGCAAGTAAAATGTCTGTTTTTCATTGTCAAAAATCTTGGTAAAGGGGGTGAAGTGAGTGAGTAGAGTTTCTGCCTGAGCTAGCAAATCTTGCAAGGTTGCTCTTCACTCCTAATCAATACAAGAATAATCCTGGAAAATATCATTGTGTCCTCTTGTTGTGTAGAACTTTAAACCCAAACTTTATCCCTTTCATCCTGTATCACTGTAGATAACCGCTTTTCTTCACTGTTTATTCTTCAAAAAATGTTTCCAGGTCTTCACTTTTTATTTTTTTTAACTTTGACGTGTATATTACAGTTTAGAAGAATTTAAATGCATGCAAGGTTAAGTCAGCTACAGTCTTTTCAAGAACCTGTGCTCCTTATTGGTCTAATCGTAGTGTTCTGCACTGCTATGTAATATATCAGGCAGGGCTCAATCAAGTTTTTTGCAAGGATGAGAACTTCATTAGTGCCTGGGGCTAGCAGAAGCCTGGTTTACACTGGAAAAATCTGTGCTCAGCTGGTCCCGGCAACAGTGACAGAGCATAGTGTAGACAGGAGGTTTTCATGATACAGGACTGAAAATTCCAGACCCTTGTCAGCTGGACACATTTTTACTGTAAATGCAGCCATATAATAAAAAGCACCCAGGAAAAAAAAGTTTGTTTGAATCTGTTTCAAAACTCACTGCGAATTAGAAAAATAGAGTGATTTGCTAGACCCCTTTATCTACTGATCCCTTATGCCCCGTTGAATTTTCAAATGTTGGTGAGTGACGATCGGTTCAAATTTCACTTTTGAAATCTCTAATTAAAAAGGCTGATTTATAAGAGGATCCTATTTCAGATCACTCCTTTAAACCTAATGTACAAAGGTTGGAGGTTCTGGATTTATTTTTGAGAGCCTCATGCAAATGTTCTTGTGAATATTAGGGTCATAGATCTCTGCAAGTCGTTTAATTTGGTCTTGCCCTTTAAAAGTTTGTATGATTCCCTCAGCTTCTATGAATCTTAAAAATATTTTGATCTGAGCTAAAACAGCATCAAGTTTTGCTTCATTGTTTCGATTCAGTTACATGCTTTACTGAATGTAACCTCTTCCCTAAGTCTAACAAATGCACTAAATATGGATGAAGGGGAAGAATAAGATCTAGGGAGGGAAATGTGCATATGGAGCCTCATTTCTAACTCCACTCATTGCAGGCCTTAATAAATTGGTCCAGTTGCTTCCGTTTGGAAGAACTTCTTGAGCAGCTATTTATTCTGTGGCCCCACATTTCCTAGTGAAGTGCTTTTGCCAGGGAAGAGCTGCTGAGAAGGAAAATTGGAAACCGTAATAGCAGCAACAATGGACAACACCAGTCAAGACAACTGGATAGAAAAAGCACTCAAGATGAAATGTTTACTTCCCCTTAAAATATAAAAGAATGTGAAGATTGTATCAGAGAGACAAGGTAGTGAGGTAATCTTTTATTGGAGTAACTACTGTTGGTGAGACAAGCTTTCGAGCTTACCCAGAGCTCTTCTTCAGGTCTGATATTTGTGGTATTTGAGTGTTTCTTAAAGCTCCAGCTCCTGACCGCATTTGATTTTGTAAGAATCACAGCTTTCATTAAAAGTGAGTTTTACAACCTAAAGACTCAAAAACCAGAAGGCAAATAAAATGTTGGATTAATTTTATTTAAAAAAAATATTTGGTTAAACTTTAAAATGCTGTCAACTTAAAAAAAAAAGAAAAAAAAAAGCCAAGCGAGTTCTGAAAAGTTCTCTAAATAGCTCTTTCCTGGAAATGACATTATCAATGGGGAGGAGTCAGGACACAGCAAGGACTCCTTCAAGGCATAAAAAAAAGTTTTTAAACATGTAAACATTTCCATGTCATGTTTACAGCCCAGACACTGCAGCACTAAGGACCTGAAAATGAAAGTTTCTATAGACAAAAGTGAAAATGGACTTTAATATTAGATAAAAATTGACAGCATGATTTTTAAAGTGACAGTGTACCCTTTTGAAAGGTTGAGTCTCTCTCAAGCATAGCAGTGAATGAGTGAGCCAACTTGTTCACAAAGGTGAACTGTGTTTATAAAACCTCTAACATTGTGCTTTGGTGGCTAAGGTTGGGTCCACTGTGGCCAATTAATCTTGGTGATTAAATGTTTGTTAAATATTGTTCTCATGATGCCAGCAGTAGCAAAGCACCAAGCAGTGTATTTTGAAACTCCTATTTGGGGCCCTTTTCTTGTGTTTGGGCAGCTTTGATGTATGTTTTCTTTGCACTTTACTACACTGTCAACATTTGGTGCTCACTTGTCTCAAAATATTCCTTTTATCTGGCATTTTTTCACATATAAAAGGTAAAACTTAACATGTCACCATTTGTAATAAAGGTATAGCATGCAGGAGAGTTGATAAGACTTCTCTTTATTCCCTAGCCCCAGTCACCTGATTTGGGTCAGGTTTACAACAGGTTATTGCTCGTGTGACGTGGCACAGATCAATATCCACAGATTCCAGTAGTTACTGTTACATAATTATAGTTTGCACCTTTACCCAACTCCTGCCTATTCATGCTTGCATTAAATGATGCTGGCAAAGTCACAATACTTAAATGCAAATGCTTGTTAATTTTTCCTTTCTTCCATGTGTCTGAGGAATTTAGCGCTTCTAGAAATGAAGATCTATAATGATATTGGATAGTTCACCGCATAGTTCTCACAATTATGCCTCAATTCTGACCTGCAACAGTACCTACAAGGTTAATCTAGTGCCGCACACAGTCTGGCCAATGTAATGCAGTCCTGAGTTGCATCACCTCTGCTAGTCCAGTGCTTTATGGTTCTGCCAGTGCATCTCAGTCCTGGCCTGCAATGCTAGCTGGTTATTGTTATTAATCAGGTTTATTAAGGTGTTGTCTAAGGGGCATCCAAGAGTGGGACCCCATTGTGTTAGGCACTATACACACAAAGTGTAGTAGTTGGCCCATTGCCCCAAAGGGTTTACAGTCTAATAGACAAGACAGACACAGGATGAGGGAAGGGGTGTATAATACAGAAGCAGAGTGAACAATTGATGGCAGCAAAAACAGCATGTTAGTTCTATGATTTTTGTGGGCATGGGGTAAGTTTAGATCAGTGGTTCCCAAACTGGGGTTCGCGAAATGTTACAAGGGGTTTTCGGGAAAAAATTCCCTAATGACGGACAGAGCTGTCCCTAGGAACCCTGGGCAGCACGGTGCCTCAGACTTCCAAGAGCTAAGGAGATCAAAGCAAGCATATCTATCACAGTGAGGAGATTTAAACTTCAAGACTCCTTATAAGAAATGTAAAGGGAGGTGGATATTTTTTGCTGTTTTTAAAATTAAATAGGCAGCTAGTATTGTTTTTAAAATTATTATGAAGAACAAGTTTGAGCTTTATTGTAACGTGCGTTGTTTGCCAGGACTGCTCAAGACCTGAATGCTTGTGTAGGAGGAACTCTTTGAGTTGGCTTCTTAAATACCTTCATGCTGTTTCATATCTGATACTCCTTGATGAAACATAGGCGCCTTGTCTTATAACAGGCTTATTCAAAGTGATACAAGCTACGAAAGTGAGATCTTGGAAGAGTGTTGCTGTTTTCATAATGTAATGTAATAATAATGTAATAAAAATACTGTAATGATAAATAATAATAATAAATAGTGTGTAATAAGCATATCATAAAAACAAATTTTATATTTCCAAGAGCACTGCTTTTATAATTTATACTCGGGTAAAGGAGAAAATCCCTGGAAATATTCATTTTTAGGAGGGGGTTCGCGAGATGACATTTTAGTGAAAGGGGTTCACAGGTTAAAGTTTGGGAACCACTGGTTTAGATAGATCAGCTAAATGGAAAGGGAAGTGAAGATGGGGAGCACATGGCAGGGGAGAAGAGGGTACGAGGAATGGCTGTGGAGGGAAGCTAAAGTGAAGAGACTGTGAGGAGGGAGGGGGCGGATGGAAGCAAACAGCTGATCAGCACAGGGCAGAGGAAGTCTGAGAACCTCCAGTTTTGACTGGAATGTGCAGCAGTCTCTGCTTTGGCTGGTCCTGCTTCTACCAGCTGGAATCTCTGGCTGGCTCCTCGTCCTCTGTAGTTCTCCCCCAAGACCCCACGATGGGAGCAGGGGAGGCACCATCTGGCTCCTAGTGCCCCCAGAGTATATGGGGGTCTCCCCTGCACAGTTCTGGGTCCAGGGTGAGGCTTGGCCTTGACTGGGGATCATTTTACATCTCAGAGATTATCTTGAGCATGATAGATTATAAAATGAATTTACGATGTGCACAACTGAGGGCAGTGCTGAACCACTAAATGCAGTTGCACTTGTGACCTGAGTCAGCATTTCAGCTAAAATCTTCAGCAGTAAAAGACTAGTTCATTAAACCCACAGCCACGTAAGCCCTCGTTATTTGAGCGTACACACCGGTTTACTTCAGTTCCCTTGTGTGTACTGTGTCATGAGGTATTGATGATGGACAGGGCTAGCCAATGGCTAGTTACAGTCTGATATGTGAAACCTAATAAAATCAAGACATAAACTAGCATTTGATAGATTTGCTTATGAGTTTTTATGGCTGATGATTCTTAGACACTTTTCGTGTGTTGGTAGACAACCATTCTCCCCTTTTTGTTACTGTTGGAGGTTTACAAAATATATAGTATAGGAGCTGATTGTGAATTAATCGAAATACAAAGTTTGTGTCTATCCATTTTCTGAAGGCTTTCTGATTTACTTCCTTAACTCTGACTAATAGTGGCTCATAAATATGGCCTCTGTACTGCTTTCCCCTGTTTCATCCACTTGTATGTCAAGTTCAGCGCAAGTGCACCTTGGCCCCTGGAGGGCACCCACCTTAGGTTCCATGCCTCTCAGCCACCTCTTCTCCTGTGTAGAGATCCACGTCTCTCTCCCTCCTGACCAACGTTTTTCCAGGCTGCCCAGTCCCCTGCTTACACTGTGATATTCCCAGCAAGCCAGACTGCCTAAACAGGCCAGTGTCTGAGCAGTGTTTTCTCTTTGAAGGCTTACGGACAGTGTAATTATCAGCAGTTATAAGTTACCATACAGCCTTTTATCAGCAACCACATTTATTCTTAAAGTGAAAGCATTACAGAAAAAACACATTAAATACAATAAAAGAATTTACAAGCATGCTAATAAGTTTACCAGCGATCACCCCAACAAGGACTCTGCAAGAATCAGTTCCATCAAACCCCAATCTGTAGTAACAAGTTCATTGCCATGGTGTTGTCCCTTCTACCAACAGAAGTTGGTCCAATAAAAGATATTACCTCACCCATCTTGTCTCTGTTACAGGTTCATGTAATAACAGCCTCCGCTCCAAACTTAGCATACCTATGAATAGATTAGTCTTTGCTTTATACAGCTTGCGCCTTTGATCCTGAGACTCTGGGAACAGGTTATCAGTAGACAATGGTCCACTTCTCAAGGTGTAGCTTCAAAAGGCCAGATTTTTGCATAATCAGGGTGGGGAGACAAGGGGAATTAGCATTCACCTCCCCCTATGGATTCCCAGGGAAGCCACTTAACACTGTTTGCCCCATAAGCCCATTGTTTAGCACATTGTTCAGTATACTACTTTGAAGTTCATAATACTTCCTTGGGTTCGCATCCCCATTCCCCTCTTAGAGAGAAGCTGCATACAATCCTGGCCCACAATAATACAAAAACCATACAGTGGACCCCAAACATACTTAAACTTAATTCCATAAGCTCTCTTAAGGATATTGCAGGAAATTGCCATATCTGTCAGTGTCTCAATTTAATTCAGTGCTTGAACATAGACTCATGCTGTATGATGAAGACCAGCCACAATGGTGCAGAGTGAAACTTGTGAAGTTTATGTCTTGATTTTATTAGGTTATTAGATGTTTGTGTCATGGTTACAGGGCTAATCAAAGCAGTGATTTTGGGTAGTCTGGTGAGGCAAGATAAGGAAAGTTAGTTTGAATTAGAATGATACAATAAAAGTACTTTTGGTGACTCTCCCAAATCTCATCATGGGAATCGTTAAGTGAACTTGTGGAGGACGGGAGAAAGGTACTATATTTGCCCTATCTATAAAAAGGGGAATAAGGACAAGCTGGGGAATTGCAGACCTGTCAGCTTAACTTTGATAGCTGAAAAGATAATGGAGCAAATAATCAGTTTGTAAGCAGCTAGAAGATAATAAGTAACAGTCAATGTGGATTTGTCAAGAGCAAATCATGTCAAACCAACCCAATATCCTTCTCTGATAAGGTAACAAGCCTTGTGTATGGGGGCAAACAGTAGATGTGATATCTCTACTTGAGTAAGGCTTTTGATATTGTCTCACATCACCTTTTCTTAAACAAACTAGGGAAATACAGACTAGATGAATCTACTATAAGGTGGGTGCACAACTGGTTGGAAAACTGTACTCAATAGTTATCAATGGTTCACAGTCAAGATGGGAGGACATATTGATTGGGGTCCCGCAGGAGTCTGTGCTATTCAACATCTTCATAAATGATTTGGATAATGGTATACAGAGTACACTTATAAAGTTTGCCGATGATAAGATGGGAGGGGTTGCAAGCACTTTGGAGGAGAGGATTAGAAGTCAAACTGATCTTGAAAACCTGGAGAAATGGTCTGAAATAAATAGGATGAAATTCAGTAAGTACAAATGCAAAGTACTACACTTAGGAAGGAACAATCAATGAAAAAATACAAAATGGGAAATGACTGCCTAGGAAGGAGTACTCTGGGGGGTTATAGTGGATCACAGACTAATATGAGTCAACAATGGCCTGGTCCACACTAGGGGGGGGGGGTCGATCTAAGATACGCAACTTCAGCTACGAGAATAGCATAGCTGAAGTCGACGTAACTTAGATCGAATTAAAATTACTTACTTCGCGTCCTCGCGGCGCTGGATCGATGGCCGCGGCTCACCCGTCGACTTTGCTTCCGCCTTTCGCACTGCTGGAGTTCAGCAGCCGACGGGAGAGCGATCGGGGATCGATTTATCGCGTCTACACTACATGCGATAAATCGATCCCTGATAATTCGATCGCTACCCGCCAATCCGGCGGGTAGTGTAGACGTAGCCAATGTAACACTGTTTCAAAAAAAAGTGAACATCATTCTGGCATGTATTAGCAGGAGTGTTGTAAACAAGATATGAGAAGTAATTCTTCCGCTCTACTCCGCACTGATTAGGCCTCAGCGGGAGTATTGTGTCCAGTTCTGGGCACCACACTTCAGAAAAGTTGTGGACAAATTGTAGAAAGTTCAGAGGAGCGCAACAAAAAATGATTACAGGTCTAGAAACATGACCTATGAGAAAGCATTGAAAAAATTGGATTTGTTTAGTTTGAAGAAGAGAAGACTGAGGGGGGACTGATAAGTCTTCAGGTAGGTCTCACCACTGAGGACAGGACAAGTAGTAATGGATTTAAATTGCATCAAAGGAGATTTAGGTTGGACATTAGGAAAAACTTCCTAATTCTATGGGTAGTTAAGCACTAGAAGAAATTACCGAGGGAGGTTGTGGAATCTCCATCATTGGAGGTTTTTGAGAAGAAGTTATATGAACAGCTATTAGGGATGAACTAGATAATTCTTAGTCCTGCCTCAGTGCAGGAGACTGCACTAGATGATCTATCAAGGTTCTTTCCAGTCCTACATTTTCTGTGATTCTGTGTCAGCAGCTAAGGACTGGTGACCACAACTAATGAGATTTCCATACTAAGAAAAGAACATGGCCATGATTAATGTAGTCGCTGTTTGTTAGGGTCTTTCCTGAGATCTGTGAAACCACATGGAAAGTGGAGAGCAGCCAGAAATTTTTGTATATTCATGGATTTCAGAGGGAGTCATGAATCCTTATGAATCACTTTAAATCAGTAGCAACTAACACCAAAGCATGATTTTGGGAGAAAATACCATACATTAATAAACGCTCTTTGTTTGTATAGTGCTATTCCACATCAGTGGATAGTGCATCAAGAGCAGTGGTGGGCAACCTGCGGCCCGTCAGGGTAACCCGCTGGCAGGGCACGAGACAGTGTTTACATTGACCATCCGCAGGCACGGCCGCCCGCAGCTCCCAGTAGCCGCGGTTCACCGTTCCTGGCCAATGGGAGCTGCGGGCAGTGGCCCGGGTGGTCAAATCAGAGGTAGTAGTTGAAGATTTTGATGTGTATATGTGTGTGTGTTTAAAAAAAGGGGCATGTGAAAACTCAAATTTCTTGTATGTTCTGAGTGTTATCAAGAAGATGCTTGTGTCATGGTTACAGGGCTAACCTCGCTCAGAACACCATCCTTGCCAGCTTGGATGTCACCTCCCTATACACCAGCATCCCTCATAATGACAGCTTTGTTGGCTGCCACAAATATTTACAAGACAGTGGACAGCACTCAGATCTCCACCCCAAATATTGCCAACTCATCCATTTCATCCTCACCCATAGCAGTTTTACATTTAACAACAAACACTTTTTCTCCAAACCATGGGAACAGCCCTGGATAGTAGGACGGCTCCCCAGGATGTGCCAACCTCTTCATCGGCCGCCTTGAGGAAGAATTTCTGGACAAATGCATCACTAAATCAAGGATACACTGAGATATATCGATGATATTTCATCATCCTCTGGACAGATGACCTGAACTCCCTCATAGAATTCCACCACAACTTCAACCACCACCATTAAACTCTGTCTGAAACACTCCCACACCAGCATCAGTTTCCTGGGCACCACAATCAGTTTCAATAATGGATCCTACAGACAATTATATACAAGAAATCAGATCCAGTACCACCCCAAACACGCCAAGAAATCTGTTAGCTACAGCTAAGCACAGAGACCCTCGAATGTGCTCTGAGGAGAAGTCCAGGATACACACCTAATGCACTTAAAACCGCGTTCACCAAACAAAGACATACCACCAGATAAGTAGATTGCATCAGGACCGGGCCACCCAAATACCCCAAGAAAGCATGCTTCAGTAAAGGGAGAAAAAAAATCCCTCTGATCTCATCCTCCAAGGAAATCTGCCCAACACTTTCTAAAATCAAGCCTGGGAACGTAAATTCATAACTCAGCTAAACACCAAAAAGCATGGACTTAATAAAGACACTGGATTAATGGCTCATTACAACAATCTGTAACCCACTATAACCCTCCTTTGTCCTACGACTGTAGATGTGTTACTGCCCACTTCCTCTTGACTGGTCTCTTGTGCCGTGTGTTAACTCCTTATCTGTTCCACCTTGTATTTAGCTGTGACATTCCGAGTACCTTTCCTAGACCTGAAGAAGAGCTCTGTGTAAGCTCGAAAACTTGTCTTTCTCACCAACAGAATTTGGTCCAATAAAAGATATTACTTCACCCACCTTGTCTCTCTAATTCTATAGTTATATAAATGTAATCTTATTTATTGCTCGTTTGTGACTGACAATTCAGGTATCATACATGTGAAGGTTAGAGACATTAAGTAGTTTAGTCTCAAAATTAAACTTAATTATGACTTGGATACACAGTGAGGTCTGAGTGCAGAACTAGGAGTAAAGAAATTTGATTCCCAATCCCAGCACAGATGTATTAGTGTTCTCTGTGGTTTTAAACAAATCGCTTAACGATGCTGTCTCAGGTTCCGCATATGCCCACCTCCAGATGGGTGTTACAAGGATTGTTTGTAAAGCACTCTGAATATGAAGTGTTTATAGAAATCCTAATTAGCCTTTTATTAATACAGTTTTGAAAGTAGTGTACTATACAATTTTAAATCACTATTTATACAAGGTGTAAATAAAAACAGCTTTGCACGTCCCCTGTTAGTTGTGGAGTTGTCAACACAGCAGTGGGTTTATCATTTATGGGGAAACGAACCAAAATAGCCAAGTTTACTTTTATTTATTTATATAGTGTGTATTATAAATACTATAGGTGTAATGCAAAAATAATCCAGATTAACATGTCAAAACAATAGAGAGAGGCTCCTCAGACTCTGCCAACTCACCCTCAGAAAAATCCTGAGCAATAGATGGGCCTTGCAGCATGCCCATCAGCTTGCTGTGCTGGCTCTGTTGTACCAAGTGGGTGTAGGAACTGAGTGCCAGGCTTGAGGGCCCTCCGCTGAAAACGCCTGCCCCCAAAATGGTGCGTATCAACGTTCTGTCAACTCACATGCAAGAATGGCATTAGATTTGCTGGGGCCAAGGGCAGAAAATAAGGAGTGGGCTCCCACCCTGCCTGCCTTACCTGCTTACACATTGGATTTCTGCAACGTTTCTGAAGCCAAAGCCCCAGCCCCACCAGGCTGAAGCTGGAGCCCTGGCCCTGCAGCTCGGGGCTGAAGTCCTGTGGCATGGGGACCTGGGAATTTGCCCTGCTTGCTACTCCCTAACGCTGGCTCAGCTTACGTGTCCCAGATAGTCTTGGCTCCTGGAGGATAGCCTAAGGGCTGGTCCACACTAGGGGCGGGGATCGAAATAAGATACGCGACTTCAGCTACGAGAATAGCGTAGCTGAAGTCGAAGTATCCTATTTCGAATTACCCGCGCTTACCTCGCGTCCTCGCAGCGCAGGATCGACGTCCGCGGCTCCCCCGTCGACTCCGCTAACTCCGCTCGCCCTGCTGGAGTTACGGAGTTGATGTGAGCGCGTTCGGGGATCGATGTATCGCGTCCAGACGAGACGCGATACATCGATCCCCGCTATATCGATTTCTACCCGCCGATCCGGGCGGGTAGTGTAGACGTAGCCTAAAAGAGGCAGTCTGTAATGTACCTAGAACCCAGAGTATACAGAGCTTTATGGGGAGAGCCAGCTCCTTCAATTGTACCTGGAAACTAGTTGGAAGCCAATCAGTCTTTGCAGAATAGATGTAATGGGCGCATGCACAAAATGCTAAGTAAGCAGACTGCTCTAAGCCGAAGTTTGAATGTCCTTCACGAGTAGTCCCGTGTAGACTTCACTGCAGGAATCTATTCTGGAGGTGACAGTAAATGGATAACTGTGGTGAGGTTACCAGCAGAGAAGAATGGATGCTATTAGCCCAGTGAAGGTTGAGGTGGGAGAAGCATGCTTGCGAATTGCTGCTATTTGACAACCAGACACAGCCAGTAGTGTCCAATAGAACCCCTGCATTGCAGCTCTAGTACCTATGGGAAAGAATAATGCTTTAATAAAATGAGGGGGGGAAATTGGTCAGCTAAGATTTTTTCCCCCCATTTCTGATAATAAAACTTACAAGTGAGTGCAAGAACAAAACATAAAGCGGCATTTGCCGGTGTCCTGTTTAAAACTGCAACTATCTAATTGTTCCATTATTATTAGCACAGAAAGTCCTTTCTCTGATTAAAATGACCTTTACAGCTACTCATCTAAAAATAGCTGCTAGACGCATAAGCAATTTAGCACAATGCATTAATCCTTTAATTTTTGCCTCCGTGAGACAATAATTTTTTGCATGCGTGTATTCTCTTATTACAAAAATATTCTTCCTGTCCTTTGTCTTGCCCACACCTGTTTTTTTTCCTTTCGTGCCTCACTTTAATAATTAATAATAATAAAGGTACATGGTGTTTGCCCAGGAGACATTTGAAATATAAGAGTCACATTGTTTGGGGTATCTTGGTAACTAATAATTCAATGGCTGCGATTTTGTAAAAATTAATCTTCATTTAAAAGAGCTGCAGTTGAAGGTTACCTTAATTATTATACGAGCACCATGTGTTTAGTGTTCCAAATAACAGTCTAAACAGAGTGTTTACAAATGCTAAATAAAGATACATCCCTTGCCCAAGAAGAGCTTGGCCTAAATCACACAGTCCCAACAAGAACACGTTCGGAGACTTGGGATGGTGATAACTTAAATCTTTCATATAATTTAGATGGGAATGGGAATGGCATGTTGTTGAAGTAAGTTTAACATTTGCAGGCCTTGTGGGAAAAGAGGGTTTTCAGGCTGTGTGATTGAGTTAAGTGGGTGGCAGCCTGGCATATAAACAGAGGAAAATGTGATATTCCATGCAGCCCTCTGTGCCTACAAGACATTAAATATCGGGAGGGAGGGCGAGGGGGAGACTAAATCAGGTTTGCATCACTTGTGGAGTGAAGGAACAAAGTGGGATGCAGTGAGAAATCAAAGTTTAACAAAGTGCCTGGCGGTAATTACAACATACTTAAGACAAAACATTCAGGGTCACCAAGTGCCCCCTGTAAGTATGTGTAGGCAAGGATGATATTGTGCAGGGTTGGGCTGGAAAGGGCAGTTGTCTTAAACTTGATTTTTATAGGCAAGGGGGAGTCAGTGGGGGAACTCAGAGGATGATGATGTGGTTTGAACAACTTATGATGAAATCCCCCAAAATAAAATTGAACTTTAAGTAAGTGAGACAATCCAGGAAGGTTTATATCTTTGTTACAGGTTGTTGCCGCAAAGTCTTAATTTTTGCTCTTTGAAATGTTATACTTTGAACAGAAGAAAATATGTATTGGAATAAATGCTGCTTAATTCCTTGAAATGTATGTCCTGGTGCAAAGCGACACTTATAATATAATATAATACTGCACTGCTTAATATAATACTTAAAATAGCAGTGCGAGATTCTAGTTCTGGCCTGTCTCTGACTCTAACTCATAGTTGTTCGGTTGACACACGTAATGTTGCTTTAGAGTTTGTCACAGCTGCAAACCCAAATTTCTGATCTGAAAATCAAGTTTTGCATTTTCTTCCTTGTGCATCATCAACAATATTACAGATTTTTCAGTTAGACCTTAAGTCTCAATTCTGTTGATGTATGAGCCAGGAAAGAATCAGTTCATTCGCCAATAGCATTGCTGCTGCGTGGCTAATAGGGAAAAAAATCGTTAGTAAGTGGACAGATATGACTTGGGATACATCAGCCACAGAGACATTGTGAGATGTGCCATTTCTAGTTATTTCCTTGACCATAATTACACGATGGGAAACAAATGCTGTGGTTAAAGAAATTGAAATGTAAAATGCTATGATAGCTCAGCAGAGTGACTTGCACATTTGACTGTCATCTTAGAAATTACAGGTGGAAAAGACCTTTCACCCTATCAAGGCGTGGGACATCTGCTTTCTGCATCTAGCATTACAAAAAAAAAATAAGCCCCTCCAATAAAGAACATAAAACACGTGGCACTTTGTAACACTGTTTAATTGCATTAGTACTTCATGATTGAACGAACTTGATTTCAAAGCAAGTCTAGCAGCGGGGTTGTGAGTGGAAAAAGCAGTCGCTTGCAGCCAAGCTCTTTGGGAGGTTTGTCTGGCAGAAGGTTCTGCTGCCTCTGCAGAGCTAGCAGCCCTCTCTCATTCTGTAAAAAGAACAGGAGTCCTTGTGGCACCTTAGAGACTAGCACATTTATTGGAGCATAAACTTTCGTGGGCTACAGCCCACTGGGCTGCTGATATCTTTTCATGGTCTCTTCCCCAATTCAGATTAAGGGAAAGTAGCACACTGTTCTGTATTTTCATGAAGCCGTGCACATGCTCAAAAACCCCTTTACAGTTTGCAAGGCTCTGGAAACTCTTCTTATGGAAGAAATGGAGCAGGGCTCTTTCTGCTGTGTAAGGGGGACGTAGGAGGCTTTTCTTTCAGAAACTACACTGCTACTTCGATGCAGGCACTTGAGGAGTTGAAGCCAGAAGTGTGGCTTTTGTGGTGTGTGCTCTTGATTGGGTTGGTGGGAGGGGTGGGAATGTTTTAATACTGATACGCACATGTTCCTTGAATCCAAAAATAGAATGTTGTCTTTAAAAAAAAAATAGTGTATGGGGTTTCATTTACATGAACTATAATTGGTCCGAGTGGTATGTTCAACGAAAGTGAAATATCACTTGGTTAAAAAAACAAACCCTAAAATGAAGGAATAAAAAATACACAGGGTATCCGGTGAACCTGTTAGCCTTGGTAAATATCTAGAATATGACCGATGTTCTTCACCTGTTATGGTGTGTACTTGAAAACACATCACTTAAGCGTGTAGTCCTATTTGTAGTAACACGTAAACCAGTGGTTCTCAACTATTTATCATTGTGGGCCACATATGCGGCCCACAATGTGTTACCTGGGCCACAGGTTGAGAACCACAGCAAGGGAAGACTGCGAGGTGATAAAGTACAGCTGATTTGGCTCCACTCCTAGAATGCTGAAGCTTCCAGGAAGAAGCTTTACTGGAAAGCTGATTTTATATAAACTAGGCTGCTAATTATAAGAGAATAATTTCAGAGCCGAATTTTACAAGAATATACCGTAATTGCCACTTGGATTTAAATAAACTCAAGCAGTTCTCACTCAGATTACAACATTCTCTATTTATAAAGCATTTCCTCCGCTTGACACACGGCCTCAGTAATACAACAAAGTAAAATGTGGAACAAAATCTCTGTCCTATGTACAAAATGTCCAGAGCACAAAATGTAATATCTTAAAAATGAACCGAAGGGTGTGTAATAAAAGGCAACCTGGTCTAGTCGTTAAAGCATGGGACCATATACAGTTGGTAGACCTGGGTTTTCTTCTCAATTATGGAATAGACTTGAGCAGTGCTTTCGCTCTCTCTGTGTGTAAATTTGAGTTAATACTTACGTACCTCACTAATGTCTTGAGAAATCTAATGCATGTGTTTAAAATGCTTTGAGAGCCTATATAAAAGGCATTATATAGTTATATTTTAAAAATATAATGTTAGTAACTTGTGTGTTTTTAATTTTAGGACAAGCAAACCTGCCTGGGCGTCAACAATCAAAGTTATATATGTGAAACAGGCCACTGTTGTGGACAGTCACAGTGTTGCAACTACTACTATGAACTCTGGTGTAAGTCCTTCCTTTTTTTATAGACTCCCTTCATAATCTGCATGACTATGAGCCTTTCTGATCCTTCTTCTGGGTTTCCTTCTTAAATTCCTTTTATATGTAGCCATCCAGCTGTACTACAGCAGTGGCAACAACTGGATCCCTGCTTTGGGCTGGGCTAGAATGTTGTGGCAATTAGGACCTGGTTAGCCTGGCATCTTCTGCTGTAATGGCACTGGTACTTCCTACCAACAGCCATGACAGAGTACTTGGAGTTTGCAACAAAAAAAACCTTCTCCATTTGGCTCAGGCAGTTGTGTTTAGCTTCAGAGACAAGCACAGCTTTTATCTTTCATTATTTTCGGCTATCTGCAACAGACGTACTGTACAACACTGGGTTGGTTTACATTTGATTCACTTTGTTTAGAAGTAAGGCTAAGATTTTTGTCTTGGATATTTTTAGTAAATGTCAGGGACAGGTCCCGGGCAATAACCAGAAATTCACAGAACACTGTGACTTGTCCCTGACTTTTATTAAAAATATCCCTGACAAAATGGGGAGGGACGGAGGGTCCAGCACCTGCAACGGCTGGGAGCTCCGGGGTCCCCTTCTCCCATGCCCGCCGCAGCTGGGCAGCTCCGGGGGTCCTTGCAGGGAGCTCTTGGGGGCGTCACGGCAGCAGCTGCTGTATGGGGTCCCGGGTCCTCTTGCAGAGGCTGGGAGCTCCAGGTCCCCCTGCTGCCCAGGGGCTGGGAGGGGTGGGGGGCACTGCTAGCAGTAGCTGAGAGCTGCCCCGGGGCTGAAGCGAAAAATGTCCCGGAGGTTTCTGGAAGTCACGGATTCCATGACATAATTGTAGCCTTATTTATAAGGTTTTCTTAAGCATCAGGACTAGAAATTTTATCTTTTTTTAAAAATAAGTTCAGATTTGGAGCACAATTCCTCTGGTGAGGAATGTATTCTGGGAAGATTCCATGGATGTAGAGTAGGTATGTGGGGCCCTGATTAATGTACACTGTTGTCTACACTCCTTGCTAGCTCAATTTTTTACCTAAGGAACTGAGATTGCCCATATTTTGTCTTCTAATTGATTCGGGGGACAGGATTCCTTTATGCTGCAAATACATCTGCTGACTCACAAGGACTGGAGATGTCAGATCTAGAGTATGTTTACACTTAAACCACTACAATGGCGCTGTAGCACTTCAGTGTAGACACTGTCTATGCCAACGGGAGGGGTTCTCCCATCAGTATAGGTAATCCACCTCTCCAAGAGGCAGTGACTAGATCAACGGAAGAATTCTCCTGTCGGCCTAGTGCCACCTACACCAGGGGTTAGGCCAGCGTAGCTACATCTCTCAGGGATGTGGATTTTTCATACCCGTGAGAGACATAGCTATGCCGATGTAAGGTCCCAGTGTAGACTAGCTTATTGCTGGAGGGCACCAAACAGAGAGAGAAGCTGATTAAAGATAGCAGGATTCTTATCAGAGGTGTAGGGGAAAAGGGAGGCTCACAGGACAGGAAGTAAGAAAGATCACTCCACCTTATATGACCCGAGAAATGGGGTGGTGATATTCTGTATATTTCTATAATACCAAGGGGTTGGGTAGAAAGGCGGGCCTGCGCACAAACCCCCTGGAACTATTGTGAACTGATCACCCATCTCTAATGTGCTGACACTATTTATCACCACACCCTGTAGTCTTGTTGCTTTCATGTAACTGTTGTACCTACTGCTTAATCCCTCTGATACTGGCAGTCTCAATTTCCCACAGTGAGATACTTACGTAAAATGTAGTAACACAAACATGAGGAGTTCCGATCTCTCCAGATTCAACGGCAGTAATTCCTGATGCTTCGTCCTTTGTCTGGACCTAAATTTTGCAACAGGGCCCTTGAATACAGCTGCTCCTTAGAAGAAATATGGAAATCAGAAGACAGCTTCCTATATGTTTTAAAATGGAGATTGTACTGAAGTGAAAGCAAACAATGCAATCAGCATAGTAGTGCCTGTTGTTTTTTTTAATATTAAACTCAGTTTATTTTTCACTGGGACCACATTATCAGTATGTGACAGTTCTTTGCATTGACAATGTCTCACTGCGTCATAAAAGCAGTCGGGAAATCTGAAGATTTAGGTAGCTGGGAACCAAACATTTGGGACATTTGGCTGGGGAAAGTGAGGAAGGCAGTTGAAGATTATGGGGTGAGTAAACACATTAACTGGATAGATGTGCTAAAGTGTGCATCGGGGAATAGCTAACAATATAGGGATTCAAACTGGCATTTTTAGATTTGAGTCCTTGCCCAATTTATCTCAATGGGGCAGCTCCTGCCTCAAAGCTGTTATTTCAGGCTGGCTGCAGGCCCAGGCAGATATCACTTCAGTTTACATTTTCCAAGGGTTTCTTTGCATCCATGAGAACAATTTTTTTTAAATGAAAGTTCAGATTCTGGAGCCCAGCTCTGCATCTACAGACGTCATCCATTGCCACAGAAATCACAGAACAGCAGGACCCTGGGTATGTATATCTGATGAAGCACTTTGAGATCCTTCAAGATGATAGGTGCTATATAAATGTTACGGGCAGTTAAATGACCATATGGAAAGCGGTGGTGGTGTTGAAGCCCTGTTGGTCCCAGGATGTTAGAGAGACAAGGTGAGAGAGGTAATATCTTTTATTGGACCAACTTGTGCTGGTGAGAGAGACAAGCTTTCAAGCTTACAGAGCTCAAACGCTTCTCTCCCCCATATGGAAAGCAACAGCCATTGCGTGCATGGCAATAGCTTTGCTCTCCACACAGCCAGCATGGGGACTCATATTAATAATTTTTACTAACGAATGATTAAATTGCCGTTTTAAATTGTGGTTGCTTGCTTTATGCTCATTGCAAATTTTGATAAAGCTTTTGACGTTAACCAGTGCAATCCATATACTGAAATAGCTGTAGAGAAGTTGCAACTCATATTGACCTTTTCAGGACCTGTGTTCCCTCTAAGCTGCGCAGTCACGTGGCCACTCAGGAGTGAATCAAGTGCCACGCACTTGATTAGCAGAGCTGCCCACAGCAGCGTGTGTTCAGGTGCTTCTCCCCCCACTGCTCTGCAGCCGTGTTGCTCCTACCCTCTGCCTTGGAGCTCCTGGCCAGCTGCTCCCAGGACCCTCCTGCTTGCTGTGCAGTGTGTGTGTGTAGGGGACAACGCTGATGTCAGGGTGTCCCCCTTCCCCCACCTCCTCCTTCCCCATGTACCCCATCTCCACAGAGCGGGGGGCGGGGGGGGAAACAGGGCTCAGTAGCAGGAGAGCTGCTGTGGTCTGAGCCTTGAGGTGAGTGCCTTGAGAGAGAGTGTGCTGTCTCTTTATAGACTTCTCCAGCAGCCAGCACACAGTGTCTCTCTCACTCCTGTCTGTCTGTCTCTCTCTCATGCACACTGTCTCACACACTCTCCTCCCAACACATACTTATGTTGTTGTTGTTACTTCTTTGTACTTCCTGCAATGCACATTAAGGCTGTGTCTGCACTACCGCAGTAAGTCGACCTACGCTACGCAACTCCAGCTATGTGAATAAATGTTTTTTGGAATGGAAAGAAACTTAGTCCAGGCTGGAGGTGCCTCCTGTAATATGATCCCATTTTGTGGGCAGTGGGAGTAGTTCCTGTAAACAGGTTCTCTTTCCACTTTCAGGAGTTGGAGGGAGCCTTGGTTTAGAAATCAGGGGGTCTGAAAAGTTCTAGAAATAACTGGGAGTGAGAGGTATGTAGTGTTATGAACCAATTAAAGGAGATGATTGTCTGTGTGTGGCGGCGGGGGGAGACTAGGAAGCAAAATCATTGTATTATTTTGTTAAGGGGTGGAGTGGAGGAATAAAGAACATGATATGTCAAGCAGGTGGACGGGCTGTGTTTAAAATTAGATAGCAGCTTGGTCCAGATTCCCCACCCATCCCTTAGTAAAACAAAATTTGAATGCCTTGGTGCCAAAAAATACAGCTCTACAGTCTAAATTATCTGTTGCTAAGCACAAGGAGAAGATGAAATGGAGAATGTCACTTTGAATAGATCCTTCCTTTCTTTTAGATGAGGATTTGAAATGGAGAGAACACCTACGTTGCAGGGGTGTTGAGTTGCCTTAATTAATGTTTTTAAAGTGCTTTTGGAATCCCCAGATGGGAGGCACTATCCAAGTGGTAAATAGTGAGAGTGCAGTAACCACTGTAAATAGCAGCAAAGAATCCTGTGGCACCTTATAGACTAACAGACGTTTTGCAGCATGAGCTTTCGTGGGTGAATACCCACTTCTTCGGATGCAAGTCTTGTATTCACCCACGAAAGCTCATGCTGCAAAACATCTGTTAGTCTATAAGGTGCCACAGGATTCTTTGCTGCTTTTACAGATCCAGACTAACACGGCTACCCCTCTGATACTTGACACTGTAAATAGGTTGCTAACAGTTTCCATTCTAATCCCCTTTTAATTTGCTTATAATTTGCCGGAAATTTCTGAGCTTGGCTTTTGTCCCAAGGTGACATTTTTGAATGTTTAAGCNAGCATGGGGACTCATATTAATAATTTTTACTAACGAATGATTAAATTGCCGTTTTAAATTGTGGTTGCTTGCTTTATGCTCATTGCAAATTTTGGTAAAGCTTTTGACGTTAACCAGTGCAATCCATATACTGAAATAGCTGTAGAGAAGTTGCAACTCATATTGACCTTTTCAGGACCTGTGTTCCCTCTAAGCTGCGCAGTCACGTGGCCACTCAGGAGTGAATCAAGTGCCACGCACTTGATTAGCAGAGCTGCCCACAGCAGCGTGTGTTCAGGTGCTTCTCCCCCCACTGCTCTGCAGCCGTGTTGCTCCTACCCTCTGCCTTGGAGCTCCTGGCCAGCTGCTCCCAGGACCCTCCTGCTTGCTGTGCAGTGTGTGTGTGTAGGGGACAACGCTGATGTCAGGGTGTCCCCCTTCCCCCACCTCCTCCTTCCCCATGTACCCCATCTCCACAGAGCGGGGGGCGGGGGGGGAAACAGGGCTCAGTAGCAGGAGAGCTGCTGTGGTCTGAGCCTTGAGGTGAGTGCCTTGAGAGAGAGTGTGCTGTCTCTTTATAGACTTCTCCAGCAGCCAGCACACAGTGTCTCTCTCACTCCTGTCTGTCTGTCTCTCTCTCATGCACACTGTCTCACACACTCTCCTCCCAACACATACTTATGTTGTTGTTGTTACTTCTTTGTACTTCCTGCAATGCACATTAAGGCTGTGTCTGCACTACCGCAGTAAGTCGACCTACGCTACGCAACTCCAGCTATGTGAATAAATGTTTTTTGGAATGGAAAGAAACTTAGTCCAGGCTGGAGGTGCCTCCTGTAATATGATCCCATTTTGTGGGCAGTGGGAGTAGTTCCTGTAAACAGGTTCTCTTTCCACTTTCAGGAGTTGGAGGGAGCCTTGGTTTAGAAATCAGGGGGTCTGAAAAGTTCTAGAAATAACTGGGAGTGAGAGGTATGTAGTGTTATGAACCAATTAAAGGAGATGATTGTCTGTGTGTGGCGGCGGGGGGAGACTAGGAAGCAAAATCATTGTATTATTTTGTTAAGGGGTGGAGTGGAGGAATAAAGAACATGATATGTCAAGCAGGTGGACGGGCTGTGTTTAAAATTAGATAGCAGCTTGGTCCAGATTCCCCACCCATCCCTTAGTAAAACAAAATTTGAATGCCTTGGTGCCAAAAAATACAGCTCTACAGTCTAAATTATCTGTTGCTAAGCACAAGGAGAAGATGAAATGGAGAATGTCACTTTGAATAGATCCTTCCTTTCTTTTAGATGAGGATTTGAAATGGAGAGAACACCTACGTTGCAGGGGTGTTGAGTTGCCTTAATTAATGTTTTTAAAGTGCTTTTGGAATCCCCAGATGGGAGGCACTATCCAAGTGGTAAATAGTGAGAGTGCAGTAACCACTGTAAATAGCAGCAAAGAATCCTGTGGCACCTTATAGACTAACAGACGTTTTGCAGCATGAGCTTTCGTGGGTGAATACCCACTTCTTCGGATGCAAGTCTTGTATTCACCCACGAAAGCTCATGCTGCAAAACATCTGTTAGTCTATAAGGTGCCACAGGATTCTTTGCTGCTTTTACAGATCCAGACTAACACGGCTACCCCTCTGATACTTGACACTGTAAATAGGTTGCTAACAGTTTCCATTCTAATCCCCTTTTCATTTGCCGGAAATTTCTGAGCTTGGCTTTTGTCCCAAGGTGACATTTTTGAATGTTTAAGCTGAAATGTCATCTCTGAGCATGGAGAAAGGAGGAAGAGGATACACATGAGGTAGTTACCGCCATTTTACAGATGAGGAAATTGAGTCTCAGAAGTTGTGACCTGTCCAAAGTAAATGAAATGTATAGCAGCTTTGGGAATCAAATTTAGGTCGCCTGACACCTATTCTTGTGCTTTTACCACAAGACCACCCTCAATAGCTATTGGTCATTGAGTCAATAAAGTCAGACACTAGATTAGTCAGGGGACCAATCTTATTTAACATTTTCATTAATGACCTTGGCATAGAATGTGAGAGTGTGCTAGTGATATTTGTGGAGGACACAAAGTTGGGAGGTATTGCCAATACATAGGAGGACTGGAATATCACATAAGTAGATTTGGATAAAATTGAAAACTGGAGGAATAGAAATGGGATGAAATTTAATAGTGCAAAGTCCAAGGTCATCAATTTAGGGACTAAAAACAAGAATTTTTGTTGCAAGCTGAGGACTTAGCCATTGGAAACAACAGAGAGGAAATACCTGGGTGTATTGGTCGATCACAGGATGACTATGAGCTGCCAATGTCATGCGGCTGTAAAAAAGCTAATTCAATCCTAGGTGCATCAGACAAGGTATTGCCAGTAGAGAGAGACAAGTATTAGCACCATTATACAAAGCACTGGTGAGACCTTATCTGGCATACTGCATGCAATACTGGTCTCCCATGTTTAAGAAAGATGAATTCAAACTGGAACAGGTGCAGAGAAGGGCTACTAGGATGATGAGAGGAATGGAAAACCTACCTTATGAGAGGAGACTCAAAGAGCTTGGCTTGTTTTGCCTAACCAAACGAAGGCTGAGGGGAGATATGATTACTCTCTATAAATACATCAGAGGGATAAACACCAGGGGGAGGAATAGGAATTATTTAAGTTAAGAGCCAATGTTGGCAGAATAAGAAATGGATATAAACTGGCCATCAATAAGTTTAGGCTTGAAATTAGACAAATATTTCTAACCATCAGAGGAGTAAAACTCTGGAACAACCTTCCAAGAGGAGTAGTAGGGGCAAAAAACCCTAACTTGTTTCAAGACTGAGTTTGAGTTTATGGTGGTTGCCTACGATGGCATATGGCACATCTGTAAGTATTAGCAAATATCTCCAGCCGCCAAAAATGGGACACTAGATGGAGAGAGCTCTGAGTTACTATAGAGAATTCTTTCCCAGGTGCCTGGCTTGTGAATATCACCCACATGCTCAGGATCTAACACATTTGGGATCCGGAAGGAATTTTCCCCCAGGTGAGATTGGCAGAGACCCTGGGGTGGTTTTGCCTTCTTCGGCAGCATGAGGCACGGGTCACTTGCTGGTGTTTGAACTGGAGGAAATGGTGGAATCTCTGTAACTTGTAATCTTTAAATCAAGATGTGAGGAGTTCAGTAACTCAGCCAGAGGTTATGGGCCTATTACAGGAGTGGGTGGGTGGGTTCTGTGGCCTGCGACGTGCAGGATGTCAGACAAGCTGATCACGATGATCCCTTCTGGACTTGAAGTCTGAGGGTAGGTCTACACTACGGGGTTAAGTCGACCTAAGTTACGCAGTTCCAGCTACGTTATTCATGTAGCTTAGGTCGACTTATTGCAGTGTCTACACCGCACTGGGTCGACAGGAGAAACTCTCCCGTCGACTTACCTTATGCTTCTCATTCTTCTGGAGTACCAGAGTTGATGGGAGAGCGACCTGCAGTCGATTTAGCGGGACTTCACTAGACCCGCTAAATCAACCCCTGGTGGATCGATCGCCGCAGCATCAATCCACGGTAAGTGTAAATATGCCCTAAGTCTGATGCCTGACAAAAGGCAAACAGTCCCTAAAGGGTGTAAAAAACCCAAACCAAAACAACAACTTAGGGTTGTAGGAAAATACTGTACATTGGAAGACTAACCTCATTGTATCAAGAATGAATCATAACACATGTGCGCAATTAGCCGAGTCAGGTTGCATGTGCAATCTTAATTTTGGCATTTCATGGTTTTTGAGTGCTTAACTGAGTAGCCATAGTGTTTTACTGGCAGTTTTATTCTATGGAACTTTTATACAGATAGGTGCTCAGTGAGCAAGAATTCTTGGCAGTTAGAATTATTTCTAGATCTACGTTTCTTCTCTGTTGCCTCTGCTGCTTTTACCCCTGAGCAGTGATACTGATCACCTCAATTCTGAAAGAAAAAAATCTTTAATATGCAACCACTGGGAGAAGGATTATAAATGAAAAACATTCTCCGTTTGCAGACAGCGCCATTTATATTATTGCTGTTCTGAACCATGTTCACACTAACCCTCTGCATGCGTTCCCTGGAACCTTGAGAGAGGGTTGTTGTTTTTATTTCTCCCCAAAAAAATCCTCAGTCAGGATATTTGTGCTGAGACCCTGTTGGTTTCTAAAACCTTCTCGATGCTGCAACACGTGCATATTCCAGGGAGGATTTGTAACTGAGATTCATGTCCAAGAGTTTTAGTCTCCCATTCCCTTTGATTTGTCCTCTTTCGTTTTCGCCCCCAGCTGTCTTTCGGCATAACTGTGTCCATTTTCCTTATAGAGGTTTGTGCTACACCTTACTTTTCTTTCAGCTCCTTACCTGGCTTGGCTCTACTACTCTGTACCTTTGATAGCTCTGCTGCTCCAGCATCAGCTAGTGTTTCAATCCATTGCTGCCGTTTAGTAGCCTAGACTAAAATAGAGAAGGGGAAATTTAAATTAAAAAAACTTGTCACTGTTAATGTTTCTGAAAATTTGTCTCACCGTTTATCGCCAGTTTCAGAAGATAAAGGTTTGGCAGAATCATCTTAAGCTGTTTAATGTAGGTTGGTAAGAGTCACAGATGGAAGGGTAAAGGAGGAAATATACAGTACAGAGATCTTGACCCTCTTTACTGATTGCTTTATTATATAGGAGCAGCAACAGTCTTGCCTAGTCTCGACTATTATAATCTAGTACCTCTTAAACATCAAGGAAAGGCAGGATAGTTCCTTAGGAACCCTTCCTAGGGTACGTCTACACTGCAGCTAGACACCCGTGGCTGGCCCGTGCCAGCTGACTCGGACTGAGGGGCTCAGGTTAAGGGGATGTTTAATTGCTGTGTAGACGGGCTCAGGCTGCAGCCTGAGCTCTGGGACCCTCCCACCTTGCAGGGTCCTAGAGCCCAGACTCCAGCCCAAACCTGAACGTCTGTACCGCAATTAAACTTCCCCTTAGCCCGAGTCTGGCTAGCCTGAGTCAGCTGGCCCGGGCCAGCCATGGGTGTCTAATTGCAGTGTGGACATACCCTCAATGGTCATTTTACTTCCAACCTTCTTCTGCACCTCTCACCGCTGTGGTTTGCCTGTGTAAAATATTATCTTGGAGTCGGTTCTCCAATGGCCTGGACATGTTCTGAAACTCGATTTGCACCTCGGATTCATTTGAGGCCATTGTTCGACTTGCCATTTGTATTCTAGTAATCGAGACTGGGGATCAATTGTCCTAGGCTGGTCCTCACTAGGCCTGTAGCATTGTTATTTCATCTGGAGCATAAAGAAGTTATTTATCTCTAGATGGGATTTCCCCAGGACAGGGACATGGACTTAAATAGCGTTTGCTGATTTGCTGCCTCATATTGACTATAGTTGAAAGATGATGAAGCTACAAGCAGGGGTGTTCAGAACTATTTATTATGTCTCTCTTCAGGTTTTATACAGTAGTTGCATCCTGTGTATATTCACCACCATCCAGGAGGCTAAGAATTAGCTGCAGTTAACCTCCATCGTCACATATTCAAGTCAGCAGCTCTGAGGGCAAATAAACAGGGGCTGGAGTTTTGACCATTCCAGTCTACAAATATTTGTTACACTTGTCAGCTTCTACTGATGTATGATAATTTACGTTGTCAGTAGCCTCATAATCCCTTCTTAAGGGACAGTACTTATTTGGAGCAGCCTCCTCTCTGAAAAAGCAGGATATTGACATGGCCTTTGAGATCAGAGATGTCCTTTCCTGACGCGATCTGCAAAACTCCAGTGCACCAAGATTGCAACATTGATTAAAGTGGTCTCCCATTCTTGGGTGACAAAAATATTGACCCTTCAACTAGCTTTTATTCAAGCATCTTTGAGGAAGATGCTGCTACTTGGAAGTATGCCTTTCAGTCAGTCAAACTGCCCCACATCCCCTCCTGTTGGACCCGATATTGTGAATCCAAGATCATTACCCAACGTGCTTGTCAGACAGAGAAGCACTCTGTGGTGTATTTTGGCTTGGCCTTAGTGAGTTTCCTGCCAACAGAACAGTGGCATTTACCCAAGTTTACTGTGATCTCTAGGGCAGATTATTCTGTTCCTACCCTTGCAACACAAACACGAAAGAAAACCTGTTTTCCATTTTGCACTTGATAAAAGGAGCTTCCCTCAGTGAAATCTTTGCTTGGAATGTTGCCCTTGGTGAACATGGTATTTGTGCGTCCTGTTGTCAGACAGAAAATGACCTCCTCCCCCTCTCTTGGTGAAATGTTGTTATAGGTGTCTCCAAAGACACTGATGTGTAGTAGAAAAGGGTTTGATTGTATTGGGAACAGAACCTCCACCCACAAAAATCCTAGTATAGCACCTGTTTTGGCTGCGATCAGTATTCATACTGTTGTTACCTGGACAGTGTGTTTGATGCTGTGTATGGAGCTGATGAATATCTTTTAATAAAAGCTTTTGACACTATGTGGCACAGAGGTCTTGTGGAAAAACTTAACTCCCTGGCTGTTACTGATGCAATAAACACTTTGGAATACATCACTATTGCCATATCCTCCACAGATTGCTGTTGATACCAGTTGGTCTCAGAGGTAGACCTTTTTTGAGATGAGGGCAGCCTCTGTTTTTGACAAAACTGTTTTAGTGAACTGAGAAATATTCAGAAACTTCTGTGAATTTGATGATTGTCCTGTACATCTTTTTAACCAAGGACATGAGCCGCTCTGTCATTTCTGTCTATTTGAGAGATCTTGATGCCATTGACCAATAGGCCAAGAAGTGATTGGTCATTCTTCCAAAGAAGGCACTTTCCATCTCAGGGTAGCTTGATCCCTGCCTGTTCTTTTATCACCTTCCCTGGATGGATAATTTTGCTCAGCCCAAAATGAAGCCAGCAGGTATCTTCCACGTGGGAGGGAGAAAGTTGTTGAAACACATCAGGGAAAGATTTTCAAAGGCACAGAGGGCAGGTAGGTGCCTGACTTGTATTGACTTTCATTGGGAGTTGGGTGCCAGACTTCTGTTTTGCCTTTTGAATATCTCCCCCATTGTTTGTATGAGGTAGACTTGCTCTCTGCTTTCTCGGTCTTTGAAACAACACTTGAAAGGCTTTTATTTAGTCCCTCCAGAAGTATATTTTATCCTGTGCGTAATGAAAAACACGTTTTCTTTTGTGTTCATGTTCCAAGGGTAGGAAACAAAAAGCAGGCCATACTTAGAGGATTGGTGGTTCTAAAAGCTCTGCTCTAGGAATGATTCTGGGGCAGTTCTATGACCTGTGTTATACAGGAGTTCAGACTAGATGATCATAATGGTTCCTCTGGCCTTGGAATCTATGAATGTTTCTCCAAATTAGGAGTGCAGCTGCTGCCACTGTGCTCAGCCGTGGGGGGAGGGATAGCTCAGTGGTTTGAGCATTGGCCTGCTAAACCCAGGGTTGTGAGTTCAATCCTTGAGGGGGCCACTTAGGGATCTGGGGCAAAATTTGTCCTGCTAGTGAAGGCAGGGGGCTGGACTCGATGACCCTTCGGGGTCCCTTCCAGCTCTATGAGATAGGTATATCTCCATATATTATATTATTATATTATTTTGCCAGCTCAGGATCACCATCAGTCAACCAATAGATCATTCTCTCGCCATTTTTCATCTCTCTGGGTTTTCTGTTAATTGCTATGTGGCCAGTCTTGTGTGGGTGACTTTGGAAATCCCCTACTCTCCCCCACTTCCAGAAAGAACAACCTATTCTGTGCATGATCCTGCATGTGTTTCTGTTCACATTTTCACCATCACTCATTCCAGGTCAGTCAACCAGTTCACTCCCTAATGTGCTTTTTCCCCCCTTGTAAGCACTGTACAGCATTTTCAATGTATCTTCGAGACATCTTTGCGCTTAGCCTTATATTCATACTTTCACTTCAAATAAATCATTGCACTAAATATTTGCTAGGTTTTAAGATTTTTATGGCCTGCAACTTTTAACATCTTGCACTGTGATCCTCTGATCTAACAAGCTATTCTGGCCTGGGCTGAGTCAGTAATTGGGGCATGGTGGGAAGGCCACCTATGAATACCTACAAGATGCAAGAAGTGTTGGTGGTCAGTGAACCAGTCCCTCCACATGGTGTTTGCTGGCTCTGGTTCCGGAAATTCATATGAGGAATACAGCAGAAGTCTTGACTACTTCTGTTCAAGAACAATCCCATGACCCTTTCCATAAGAATAGGGTGTGTTGTTCCTGGTGTGTTGGTCAGACAACAAGCCACTTAATTATGTTCTGCCTCCCTCAAAGTCCACCTGCAGTTTCAGTGGAATCCAGCATTAATTTACTATCCTGAACTGTTGTGTGATATTGCTGTGCATTATACAGTTGCCACACTTCACCCCGGAGGTAACTGTGCTTTACGTGAGTCCCTCCATCCAGCTTGTCTATCAGTTTGTCTTGTAAAGCACTTTGGGTTCCTTTGCAATAAGATTCATATAGAAATATTTGATTTGTATCTGGAGGACTAAGACGTGGGAGGGAGCAGCTATCCCAATAGAAGAATTCTGCTGCCTCAGCTGCAATTGCTTACCAGTGGCATCTCTCCAGCACATCTTAGCTGAACATGCACAGCTTACCAGTACGTGAATAATTCCTGGGGAATTTAACTGGTAAAATGTACTGCAGTAATCTGCCTTTGTGTTTATTTTAACCACCCTGTAACAGTTGGGAAAGTGTGGGTGTAATTCGCAGCTGTTTTTTGAGTATGGCTGTGGATGACTTTCTCCAAATCTCTCTCCTCTCCTCTTTTCTTTTTCTTTTCTTCTCGAGATTAAATTCAGAAAGGTGATTTAAATGAAATCTAGGCCTACCATGGTGCTTGCTCCATAATGATGCTATGTGAAAGACCTGATTTCAGTGACTGGTTTCTCACTTCCTAGTCTAGCTAAGGCTTGAGTGAGTGGATAGCATCTCTTTCAAGAGGAGTTCTGTCCATTCTTCTTCAACCAGAAAGGTGCTGATTGCAAATCAGTCCCTCCAGGCAGTGTTGGAGATTGGAGTGGGGCAATCCTCAGTACTCTGGATAAAGGCCTCTTTGGAGTGGGAGTGACTGGGGGAGAGAGAAATACCAAAATTCTGACATCAGGATGGAACATTTTGTGCCACAGGCATTCCTTGTCACTCTTGTTACTCAAAAGTTCACATTCTTTTCTGAGTGGTAGCCATGTTAGTCTGTATCAGCAAAAACAACGAGGAGACCTTGTGGCACCTTAGAGACTAACAAATTTGGGAGTGGATGGGTCACTACAAAAAGTCATTTTCCCTCTGCTGATACTCACACCTTCTTGTCAACTGTTGGACATGGGCGATGTCCACCTTAATTGCATTGGCCTCGTTAGCACTGACCCCCCACTTGGTAAGGCAACTCCCATCTTTTCACGTTCTGTAATATATATACTGCTTACTGTATTTTTCACTCCATGCATCTGGTGAAGTGGGTTTTAGCCCACAAAAGCTTATGCCCAAATACATTTGTTAGTCTCTAAGGTGCCACAAGGACTCCTCGTTGTTTTTACATTCTTTTCTGTCACCCTTACAGTAAGCCCGGCAGAGTGGACTAGCTAGAAAAACTGCATGGGAGCTTTAAATAGGACTTACCTACATATATCAGGAGATGCAGAGAACTCATAAAACATTAACACTTTTGGGCACAAGATAGATTTCCGTTCCTCTAGGAAAATTAATTGTATAATGAGAGATCCAGTACTTCAATCTGCTTGGCCAAGATAGGAATTTGGGCTGATTTGTGTATCTCACTATGTCAAGAGAAGGCGCCATTCTAAGAACATGGAGGCACAGTATATTGTATTTGTTTGTTTGAACTGAGAACAGTGAAATTATTCCAGGTTAGTGCTGTGGGTGCACTACTTTCTGTCCTGAGTTTGGAATGAATGATTGCTCATTCCTGAGATTCTTAGGTTTTTCTTCCTCCCTCTCCCCACCTTCTAAAAATAAACACACTTCTTTCCTCAGGAGGGGACCTCCTGAATTTCATTTTTTTTTTCCAGTTATTAATACAACTTTATACTTGGCAAAAATAGTTTTGTTAGTGTATAATTACAGCATTGGAAATGGGCGTTAATATCAATATGTATTGTGTGAGAAAGAGAGAGTGTCAAAGGTCCCATTAAAAGGAAAATCTTGTTGCAACATTAACTATGGAGATGCTCTCAGCACCTGTGTGTGTGTGTGTGTGTGTGTGTGTATATATAATTTGTAAAGGGGCGCTGCTAAGTAAGTTAGGCCAAAAATTAGGTTTAAAAAGAATGAACAAGAGATTAATGTGAACCAAACACCCCTAAATATTGTGGCTAGGAAGGCGGAATCCTATGTAAAACAAATATTTCTAGAAATACTGTCCTGGTGTAGAGTGGTTGGGGTTGGTTTGCTTTTTGGAGAGAGTTGGATAAAAGTTTTGTTTTAAAATTCCCTTGTGAAAAAGCATTGTGTTTATGTTGTCCAGAATGAGAGAAATTAAAGCAGCAATGACCACAACCAGTGGAAAACACTGGTGTATTTTTTGAAAAGTTTCCTTTTGGATTATCAAAAGTGCTGGACTCCAAAAGGTTTGGCGGAGCTCAGGGCTGGGGTAGGGGGTTGGGATGCAGGGGGGGTCAGGGCTCTGGGCTGGGGCCGCAGGCTCTGGGCTGGGGCAGAGGGTTGGGGTGTGGGGGTGAGGGCTGCGAGGTGGGACTGGGAATGAGGGGTTCAGGGTGTGGGAGCTCTGGGCTGGGGATGAGGAGTTTGGGGTGCAGGAGGGGCTCTGGGTTTGAGAGGGGGCTCAGGGCTGGGGCAGGGGGTTGGGGTGTGGGAGGGGGTCAGGGCTCTGGGCTATGGGTGCAGGCTCTGGGGTGGGGCCTGGGATGAGGGGTTTGGGGTGCAGGAAGGGGTCCAGGTTTGGGGGGGCTCAGGGCAGGGGCGCGGGGTTGGGACACGGACTTACCTCCCGGTCAGCAGCTCAGCCGGGGTGCACCGCAGACCGCGCTGCGCCCCAGAAGTGACCAGCAGCAGGTCTGGTTCCGCAGGCACTCTCGCCCGCAGGCACCACCCCCTCCCCCTCCCCCACCCCTCCCCCAAGCCAGCCAATGGGAGTGCGGAGCCAGTGCTCGGGACGGGGCAGCACGCGGAGCCCCGTGGCCCCCCTGCCTAGAAGCTGGACCCATTGCTGGCTGCTTCCGGGGCACAGCGCAGTGTCGGAAAAGGTCGGCACTAGCCTGCCTTAGCTGGGCAGCACCACCGATGGGACTTTGAACGTCCTGGTCGGCGGTGCTGACCAAAGCAAGGTGACCCAGCTCCTTACATGCCGTGACCCACAGTTTAAAAAACACTGCCCTAGAGCTGACCCCAGCTGAGACCCCGGGAAGCCCTCTGCGGGGCTGGCACTGCTGTGGCTCCCCTGTTCCAACCCCATGCCATGCAGGAGGCACAAGCCCTAGTCCCCGCACCTGTCTCCTCTCACCAGAGCCTCCCATATCCCATCTCTTAGGCAGCCACAGAAGGTAAAGTCCTCAAGGTCGTCGTCCTTGTCCACCCCCTTCATGTGTGCCAGGTCACACCAACGTTTACAGATTCAATAATTTACTAATGAGAAATGTTAGTCTCCAGTCAGATCAATATCAGACTTGTTCTCTGATCTTAAATGTTAGACTTGCTTTGTAATCTGTCAGGGTCCTTCATATACTGCCATACGCACCGACTCCATGGGTGCTCTGGGGCTGGAGCACTCCCGGAAAAAAAAATAGTGGGTGCTCAGCACCCTCCAGCAACAGCTGTTTGGAGGCGCCCCCGATTTGCTGATTGACGGCTAGGGGAGGGGCTTGGGGTAGGGCGGAGAGCAGCAAGCAGGCTGGGGACTGGGGAGGGGGCGGAGCAGGGGCAGGAAGAGGCAGAACAAGGGCGGGGCCTCGGAGGAGGGAGTGGAGTGGGGGCGGGGCCTTGGGCCAGAGTGGGGTTGGAGCACTCCCGGGGGAAAGAAAAACTCAGCGCCGATGTATACTGCTGCTTGGGTGAGATCTATCCTTGGAAGGTGAAGTATCCTTCCAGTCTAGAGTCATCTGTTTTGCCATCATCAGCTCTACATGGAACCATATTTTTTGGCTAGAACAAACATTTATGATGGGTGAGATGTTTGACAGGAAGCACGGTGCCTGGACAACTTGGAGCTGGGTCCCCAGCATGCTCGTGATCTCCTTCGAGTGCTGAAGCACGTATAAAATTGCCCAGTTTGTTGCTAGGGTCAATATCTGGCCGTGGAGCCCGGTTGTAACCTGGATATTTTTGAACACAAGTGGAACGTATAGAACAGCTGCGGACATTGCAGCTTTAGGTTTGCGCCTCGTTGCTTTCAGTATTATCCCATAAACTTTTCCACTGCGTCTTGTGTGTATTTCGCATTTCCCCCCCCCAAGGAAATGAATTGCACTGTGAATAACTGGTTCTTCCCTCCCTGTTTGTTCCCAGGGTTCTGGCTGGTGTGGACTGTCATCATCATACTAAGCTGCTGTTGCGTTTGCCATCATCGGCGTGCCAAACACCGCCTCCAGGCACAGCAGCGGCAACACGAGATTAACCTGATTGCTTACCGAGAAGCCCATAACTACTCAGCCCTGCCATTTTATTTCCGTATGTACTTCCTACAGATCTTCCTAGATGCAAGAGGGAGCAGGCTGGCTTTTGAAAGAGTAAAGACCAAAGAATTCGCCATGTCGGGTGGAGGTGGGGCGAAGCTGCTGGGGCAGAGGGAGAGGTTGGGGGCTGCTGCTGCCTAGCCTGTGGTTTGTGGAGAGAAGGAGGTACATTCTAGCTGCCTGGAACATGTGGCCCTGCTGACTCTGGAAGCAGAACTGTGCCAGCAACAGGGCCTTTATCACTGGCATTTTTCTGCTCCTGGGTTACCTGTACCTTTTCCTGGAGCCATGGAGAGGTTTTAAAAAGACCATATTCAGGGGACCTTGGAGCGGTCTTTCTTTGATATGCCTGCTATGTAACCTATTTTTGCAGCTGGTTTGGCTGAGGTAAAGAAAGTGGCTTGACAGAGGTTGGTCACCCAGGGGCCAGGTGGGAATGGTGACTCAGCTGGGACCCTCCTGGTTCCCAATCTTATACTCTGCCTACTAGACCATGCTAGATTTCCAGTGAGTTAACAGATTCATTGTTACTGCACCTGGGGGAGCTATATTGGCAGAAAGAGGAGAGGGTGCAGTTGCCCTGGTGTTTTATGATATAAGGACATTTCACTTGAAGTTATACTTTTTAAAAGAGTGTTTTGATCAGTTGCTTAATTCAGTCCACTTTAGCCTGTTTTGCCTCCTTAGGAAAATCTTTAATTGATTTGTAGGTCCATTATAAGCACAAATATAATGTTCCCCTCGTCACTCGTGGTGATAGGGTTTCACTCTGGCCCCACCACAAATACTGAATCCAATGTTAAAACAAAATATGGACAAATCTCTTTAATTTTCTTGTAATTGCTGCCTCCTTCAGGGGGTGAAATCTTCGATTTTTTTTGGAAATGTAAACACCAGTGATTATAGAACCCCAGCCTAGAAATCTATGAAGTCACCTAGTCAATTTCCTGCAACCAATGCAGGATTATTCTCTGGTGTAATTTATAGTGCTGTGTCCAGGGTGGTCTAGTAGCTAAGCATGGGACTGGGAGTCAAGAGATCTGGATTTTATTCCCAGCTCTGTATAGACTCCCTCTGACCTTGATCTAGTCACGTTGTCTCTCTGTGCCTCAGTTTCCCCTTCTCTAAAATGTGATAATTACATCCTCACGTAGGGGATGATGCTAACTCATTATTGCTTGGTTTAGAATCCAGGGGTTCTCAAACTTTGTTGCACCACGACCCCCTTCTGACAACAAAAATTACTACACGACCCCAGGAGGGGGGACCGAAGCCTGAGCTCGCCTGATCCCCACCGTCCTGGGGGAGAAGAGGGGGGCAAAACCCAAGCCACACTGCCCCAGGCTGAGGGGCCAAAGCCGAAGCCCAAGGGCTTCAGTCCCAGGCTGAGGGGCCTGTAACCTGAGCCCTGCCACCCAGGGCTAAAACCCTCGGGATTTGGCCCTGGGAGGTGGGGCTTTGGCCCCGGGCCCCAGCCAGCCCTGGCGACCCTATTAAAATGGGGTTGCGACCCACTTTGAGGTCCTGACCCACAGTTTGAGAACTGCTGGTTTAGAAGCTGCTAGAGATGGGCAAAGTATCATAAATTACGTGAATGACATTGATCTATTTTAAATAACAAATTTCATGAAATTGCACATGAAATAACTTCTACCTCCCCATTTTAGGATTTTTGCCAAATTATTTACTACCTCCCTATGAGGAAGTGGTGAACCGACCTCCAACCCCTCCCCCACCATATAGTGCCTTACATCAGCAGTGTGTCCCGGCAGGCAGCAGTAGCACAATCCCGGATACTCCACGAAACCTCCAGCCAGCACAGACAAGCTCTCCTCCACCCCCAGCTGGCAATAACAACAGCACTGACAGCACTGGGTCCCTCAGTGTCCAGGCCCCTGAATCCTCCGTGCCACTGGTTGAACAAACTGTCACCAAGCCAGGCAACTCCAGCACCGGAGCTGAGTTGGAGGAGATGGCCGATCCTGTGTCCTTCCCGGATAAGGATTCCGAGTGCAAGGAGGAACTGCTTAAAGATTACAGCTGTGAAAGCTTAGACCATAACAGCGCTATTCCCGATGCCAAGGACAAGACTCCCGGCAGGCACCGCCGTTTCACTGGCGACTCGGGCATCGAAGTCTGCGTCTGCAACCGGGGCCACCATGACGACGACCTTAAGGAGCTTGATGGGCTCATCGACGATACTTTGGATGGGCCCCTGGACTTCTGTGACAGCTGCAGTGGCCGCCTCCATGGGGATGAGGAAGAAGGGCTTTTCAGTGCCTCCGAAGAGCAGCACCGTGAACATAACCACCACCATCTGCCTCGGCAGCCGGTGTGTGTCCTCCTGAACACCATAAACGAGCAGGACTCTCCCAACTCTCATACTAATCACTCTCCCAGCTAAAGTGGCTGAGTGGTAAGGGAGAGTCTGTAAAAGGATTAAGAACAACTTTTTAAAAGGTCACGCAACCTTTTTCCCCCCCCCCCCCAGATGTAATTTTGGGAAGATCCCCAAAAGCACTGCTTGGGAGGGTGGGCAACTGCTCCTGTTTTTTTTTAAATCACATCCCTCCTTGTACACATAGTAGGGACTTCGGTTTCAAAAGGAGACCTTTGTAAAATGGAACTTTCCTAATGATGATTTTGGTGATGGATTATTATTGTTTGGTTGGTTTTAGTTTTCCAAAACCTGCTTTATCTTGCAAGTCATGAAGCTCAGCAAGTCTAACCCTGTGAGGATAAGAAATGCAGTATGGCTCCACCCTCCAGGTGTCTTCCCAGAAGCACACAGCTTCTGATAGCACTGGCAGTCAGCAGCCCAAGAGTTCTGGTTTGATTAGTGCTCTTGAGGGGCGAGTAGAGCTAATCCACTTTTCCCCGAACCGAGAAATCACTAAATCAGAACAGCGCTGTAATCTCTGGTGCTTCAGCAACAGGTAGGGGTGTAGGAGATTCCCCACTTGAAGCTGGTAACTGAAGGACCAGTTTCTTCCAGATGGAATATTAGTCTATAGCATGCAAGTTGCAAAAAGGGTTGCAGATTTTGCCTTTACATACTTTTTTTTTTTTTAAGGCAAATATATTCCTTTAATCAATGCCTCTCAGAGCACAGTTATGAGTTAGAATCCAGGCAGCTGGGCTGCCTTTCCAAGTACTGTGGTCTCTCTACATGACATTCAACTTGTGTGCTGCAAAAGGTTTGGCCTTTTCATTTTATTTTTGTCCCCTTAGGGCAGCACTTTAGTTAAGATGACAAAACGAAAACCAGGGCTGTTTTTGGCCAGTGTGCCTTCAAGTTTCAGTGATGCATGTTGAACAAATGGAGACAAAAGCTCCGTCCGTTGCAAAAGGATTACTTGCAGCGGAGATCTGTGCAGTGTTCTTTTTTAAATCCAAAAGTTTGGTGCGATTCTAATGCTGACCACTTACAAGAAATGAATGTCTAGGGGTTTTTTGTTTTTTTTTTAAGGTGGCAAATGGCTACTGTGTAATGTCTGAGCGTGTATGTGTGTGACTGCAATGCATGCATGTCCTACTGGTAATATGAAACCTGCTGTAAGACTGCAAGAAAATTTACTGTAGCTTTGCTTTAATAAACAGTAGAGTTTTTGTTAGTATAACCCGAAGGAAAAAAAAAAAAACAACCGCTGAAACTAACATTCCCTGGAGCGTTCCTGTGGAAGAGGGCAGGAGTCAGTCTATATATGAAGTGTGCTTGGGTTTCCCTTTACTTATGGTCGTCTCGATCATTACTGTTATGGAGGGAAATTGAAACCTTGACGCAGGCATTCAGATTTGATTGATCGAAACCAAAATCAGTTTTCAGTAACGTGGAAACCAAATATAATGCCTTTTCTGATAACTCGCGTGTGTGTCATTTTGTGAACGGAGAACAAAAATCTGTGTTTACATTTTACTTGACATACACAATGTTCTGCCCATAACAAATGTGGATTGTCTCATTTAAATACTTTGCCTCTTTACTGAAGATAGCGCATTTTAGTATGTGCTTGTTCATCTGTAATGGGCAACTTTTTTTTTAAAGGGCAGCCATTTCTCTCCCCTCCCCCCAACAAACAGCCTTAAATCAAGCAGATGTTCACTGGAACTAGAATTGCAATTTCTACATTAGGATGCATTGAAACAGTCTTTCATTGAGGTTAATCAAAGCCCGTTCCATGGTATGGTGTGTGCATGTGGTTTAAAAAATACTCCATGGCACATTAATTGTTCTGACTAGCTCTTTGTATAGTATGACCAGACTTACAGTGGCTCACACAAGTAGGGAACTGATCATTTGCTGGAAGCCTAGTAATTCTGTTCCTCACCCTTCCCCCCATGGAGAATTGTCACCAGCTGCTGTGCTCATTGATCATTTCTTCCTTTTGAGGAGAGAACTAAAATCTGTCATCTACAGAATTGACCTGCAAATTGTTAAACTCTCTTCCTCACATATTTAAAGGAAGCTTAAAAAGCATTTAACAACTTTCAGAAAGCAGGATTTTAATAATACGAATCCTATACCTCCACCTTCTCCTCCGTCGATATTTCCTCCCTACATCCCACATGTTGAATCTGGCCTCGCAGACATTTAGGAGAAAAGCTCTCCTTGTTAGTGTTGTCAGACGGCCACCGGTGTGGTGCTCTGCTCTGTTCAATGTTGATAACAGTTGGCTGCGTGCGTGTGTTCCCTCTGGGTGCTGCCCCGGCTCTGCAGATCGCTGGCACAGCAGACCCCGAGAGAACCCCCAATGACCACAGACTCCGATAAGGTACGAAGGCACCCAGCCAGGTTTATTGTCAAACAAAACACAGTCTCTAGCTCCCCAGATCAGATGTCTACAGTTCTGCTAGTACATATGTGCTCCCTGACAATGGACCGGCTCAGTCAGTCTCTCCACTGCCACCTAGGCCAGACAAAGACACCGCCCCAGGGATGCGTTCTTATACACCGGTACAAACAAGCTATACAACACTCCTGACGTATTGAGGTGCAACCCCTCTACGTAGCAAGGTACAACCCTTCTACGCAGTAAGGTGCCGCCTCTCACCATGTACATGTTGGTTCGAACAAAACTCTATCCATCATATTACCCTTTTGACCCTGTCTTTAGGATGGGTCAGCCTGTTCCTTGTTATCTGTGTGGACTGTGCAAGTATGCGAATGTTCTGATATCTGGTGTCTAGTACCTTTTAGATATGTCTCTTTTTGCAGCATCAGCCCTTTCCTTGCCAGCTTCTGTGAGCAGGGCCTGCCTCTGGCTCACAGCTTAACTTTATGTTAGCAAAGTCTTGACCATTATTTTAGTTCAGGCCTCATACCGGGCCTCTGATATAAGGGTTTCTGTTTCAGGGCCTCATCTTACTACAGTTAGTTGGCAACACTCCTGCCTTTTCAGTTTAAGGGCAAGGAAGCTCCCACTTCAGTTCTCTCAATCTTCAAGATCATCTCCAGCAAGTTGATAGTCCTGACATTTCTAAGGTGAGAAACAAGGACTTTCGTTGTGCTTGAAAAACCCTTTCAGGCTGCTTTCGTAGATCATAAAGAAGCAAAAAGGGCACAAACCACTTTTTTTTGTTTTTTTCCAAACCATCTTTACCCTTCTGGTTGAAAGATCCTGTGACCAGGGTCTCAGATGGGCTCAGGGAAAATCACTAGCGTAAAATTGGCCAGGTGTAACGGAACAAAAAGAGGTTCATTTAGCTGTCACCCCACCACCTGCCGCAGTCTTACCCCAGCACATTAAGCAAGGCGCTGGTAGCAAACAACAGTCCCGCGTCAGGCCTACCTCCCCTCAGGGAGGCTCTGACAGGCAGCAGGCTCTCAAGAAATTCCTGGCTCCAGCCAGGCCCCTCACACAGAGTGGGGGCCGGGGGTCTGCTCTCCCTCCTAGCCAGCCCTAAATGAGCTGTGCTCTCCCCTTTTAACCCCTCCCTCCAAGCCTGACACCTGCTGCAGGGGTTGTGGGGCGGGACTGAGGGAGCCCACAGCAGTTTAACCCTTTCCTGGCCAGTGTGGGGTGTCTCTTCTCTCACACCCTCCCCCTCAAGATGGTACCATCAGCTCTCCCCACCTGCCTTGGAAGAATATGCAGGCAGTTGGGGAGGCCTTTCCCACCTTGTGTTGTGTCTTAACTGAGCACAGCTGGATGGGTACTTGTCTGTCTTGGCAGTTAGCCGTCATAGGAGGGTTGTCATCTGTGATCAGGGTGAATGGGTTTCGAAGACGTAATATCAGAGTGTATCCATGGCCCACTTCATCACCAGGCCTTCCTTCTCAGTGATGGAGTGTGCCATCTCTTGGGGATTCAACTTCCAGTTAACGTATAGGAGGGGATATCCAGACTGTTAGACGACCGATTTCCTACCCATCCATGTGTCAGCAAGGCTATTTCACAAGCTTCTGACCAGCAGGCCTTCCTGGGCCCTTCCATCATGCCCATAATGGGGGGCTGCTGTGATGGAGAATCCATGCACAAACCAGAGATAGGACCCCGGAGTCCCAGGAACTGTTGTACCGGTTTTGTGGTGGAAGCGGGTCAAGCGTTCAAGGTCTGCACTTGATCGACAAGGGGCTAGACCTGCCCTTCCCCAACGTGTACCCCAGGTAGGTGGTTTTCTCCTTCCCTATTTTGTACTTAGCTGGGTTTGCCATCAACCCAGTGTCTTCTAGGTACCTGAGGGTGGCCGCCACATTATTTAAGTGGATCTCCCCGCCATGGCAATAAATGACCACATCATCCAAATAAACCATGGCGTATTGGGCCTGTGGCTGGAGGACCCAGTCCATCAGCTGCTGAATGGTTGCAGGTGCTCTGTGGGGGCCACACGGCATCACCTGGCATTGATAGAGCCCATACAGAGCAGAGAAGCCAGTCTTCTCATGGGATCTGGGTGCAAGAAGCATCTGCCAGTGTGGTGATGTAGTTCGCTTCACCCTACCACTCTAGCAGGTTGTCCACTCTGGGCGAGGGAGAAACTGATGCAGAACTGGGAGGTGCCATCTAGTTTGAAGGCCAACATTCCAGGACTTCTCCACTCGCGATGGGACTCCTCGGTAACTCCCAGTTCCAGCATGGCTTGGAGCTCCTGTTTAACAACTTATCCCATCTTCCTGCAAAGGAGCCAGGGGGTGTCTACCTCTGTGACCTGCTCAGTTTCGATAGCGTGATAGGTTAAGTGGGTTCGCCCTAATTCAGGTGAAAAAGAAGGGAATGAGTCTGCTGCACTTGGACTTTCTGTGCTGGCGGAAGGTTCTCCCCTACGTGTATAGGCTATGCTGCCTGGGCTCCTAACTCTAGCAGATAAGGGTCTACGAACAAGGCTATTGGGCATCCCAAGGTTTCTTGGGCATTCTTTTCAGTGTCTGGTATAAGCACTCCACAGGACTGGTACAAGGAGGTCTGGATGGTTTTAATCTTTAACAGGCTACATAACTCCTTCATCAGCTCTGACATTAAGTTGGTCCCCGGGTCGGTGAAGATCTCCCAGCTCACCCCTACCCTGGCAAAGACCTTTATCAGGTTGGTTGCGATGGTCTTAGCCTCCCTAGAGCATATTGGGATTGCTTCCAGGCACCGAATAATGCAGTGTCACCAGCGTGGTGCCACATGGCACCGTTCTCCGGGGGCCCAACCAAGTCCATCCCTGCGTATTCAAAGGGAGGGAGACTAGAGGAGCTTTTGAAACTCCTTTTAGGAGCAACTAGCTGATGCTCGGGGCAAGAGCCACAGACCTCACTGGTCTCCTTACAGATCCTGAGCCAGAAGAAATGGACTCTGCCTCTGAGCAGGATTTTCTCCTGGCCTAAGTGTCCTGCCAGTGATATGGTGTGAGCCAATCATAAGACATCCTGATGCTATGGCTGCAGTACTGTGAGCTATGTTCATCCTTCCCCCATCTGGCTGTCCTCCTCTGGACAATAAAGCCACTCAGCTCAGATTCTGAACCACAGGAATCGACTGGTTTGATTGGGGGGTGGAGGGGAATTTGTCACCTCTCCATTCACAATGGCCAACTGATTCAGTGTCTCATCTCTCCATTGCAAAGTCGGAACAGCACATTAAAATGTTTGATTCTTGAAGGGGGCACCCTTGGCTCCTCACCTGCTTGGGAGTCTGAGGGGGCCTCCTGTTGTCTGGAACTCCCCTCTGCCGGTCCTGCCTCTTCACCTACCAGCTTTCTGGGTTCCTGGCCCCCGTCTGCTGAGACAGCCTGGGTCATAGTACCAGAAGGCTCTCCAAATCTCTTCCATCCCATCCCAGAGTACTCCCAGTCCTGAACTAGAATAACTGGGTAAGCGAGGCCAGCCCTACTATGGGGTCCCTGTACATTCCTGTAGGGTCAGTTGGACCTGCATACTCGAGTGGAGTTTTGCATTCCCTTGAATGTAAATCTATAGTCTCTCCCGGGGGCTCTGGCCTCTACTGAGTGGTCCAGGAGAAGAATTTGGCCACACCCTGAGCAGACCAGTTCTATGGCCCCAGCCCCATTTATTTGGATGGGGATGGTGACTTTGGCTCAAATCAGCTTGTTTCTGGCTTTCTGCCATCCACACCTGCCTGCAGCTGCACTCCAGGTACGAGCAGTATCTGCACAGGCGCCTGGGTGCTCGCGTGAGAAGCAGACGGTTGGCCCTTGGCAGACACTGATGGGAACGGCGCTCTCTTCTGGCCCTGCCAGCTGCAGCTGTAGCACCTCACTGTGGAGCTGCCCATCCTCGGGCAGGGAGCAGAGCAAGGTTTGGAGAGTCATGTCAGGAGAGCTGCTCTGCAGAGCTCTGTGTTCATGATGGGAGCAGCCTGCAGCCACCAACTCCGTTTCCTTCTCGCGCTTCCCCATCACCGTCAGTTTCCTGCCTTCTAGTTTCTCTCTCAGCTCATCTGGGGAGAAGCCGCTGACATCCACGGGGAGCCGGTACTTCTGCCCCTGGGAGCAAGGTTCCTCCCTGCACCCTCAGCAAGTGGTTCACGGTCTGCCTTGGCTTCCTCCTCCCCTCGGCTTCCCTGGAGAGAAGGGGACAAGCCTGTAGGCGAGTGTGTTTCATTCTTGCCATCTCCAGAAGTGTCTGCATGTCCCCAACTAGCTGATGCCAGACACTGGGGGAAGTCGGCCACAGAGCCTCAAGGAGCCAGATCTGGGTGGTGGCCACGTGCTGATTGGGAGCATCCTCACCAGGTGCCCAAGGCAGCTTGTCAGGAGCTGCTGGGGCTGCCTCTGCCCGTCTCACTCGCTGGGTCACGGTGGACTCTCCCTTGCACAGGGATAGGTCGCGACCTGCGTTCCCCGCCCCGTGGGACCAGGGTCGCTCCCGAGCTCAGGACAAACCGCTACCACGACTAACCAAACCAAAAGGGGGTTAGTTGGCTGTTGCCCCCTTCAGGCAGGGCCTCCCCCCGCTGCAGTTTTACCCCACAGCCTCCCTCATCTCGGGGAGAGGCTGTGACAGGCAGCAGGCTCTCGGTGGAGCTCTGCTGTCCTTCCCAGCCAGCCCCACCTGAGCCGTGCTCTCCCCTTTTAACCTCTTCCTCCGAGCCTGGCAGGGGTCATGGGTAGCTGGCTGAACCCACTGCAGCTTGTTAACCCTTTCCTGGCCGCTGTGCGGTTTGTATACCCCAGTGCAGTTCCACTGAGTGTGAGCAATGGAGTGGTCAACAGTGGTCTTTATCCCAGAATTTTAGACTAGCTTTTATATTTCCTGAGCAAAGACAGTATGGTGCTGAGGGTGGTACCAGAATCTCTGGCATTTAAGGGCATAGCCAGGCTCAGTGAGACATACCAGCTCTATAATTTTTCATCGTTTGATATCTTTCTATAGGTTCTTTCCCCCTAAAAGCTATGACAATGGGCTTTCACTTGATCTTAATTTGCAAAATATTGCGCTCTGGCTCCAGAAAATGATCCTAGGGTATCTCTGCAGGTGGAGAGCAAACAAACCAAATATAGACCCACTGGTTCTTTCTGTGACACTCCGAGCAGTAAATATAAATTTAAGGTTTGCTCAATACAAGGCACGAAGAAAGTGTGGGAGGGTGGGGTGGATACATCTGTATAATATAGACAGTGAGTTAATATGTCTGGCTTGTGATTGTGTTTCAAACAATGTATGCAGACAATACGCTTCAGGTGCTAGTGCTAGTAATGTTAAAATAGACACACGAACACACTGCCTATTTCTGAAGGATTCCGTGGTATTAAAAATATTTATAGCGGGATCTGTTCACTATTGAACTTCAGTTGCCTCTGGGGTAAACCCCAGTAACTTTTCAACAGTACTCGGCAATCCACAGCATCCATCGCTTTAGGACCAGAAGAGAAGAGCCATTTGAAGCTGCAGGAGAATTTAGCTAGGCAGAAGGTAACTGGAGCGATCAGAACTTAGCTACCCTGATATGCACTGCCTGGAAAGTGGAATTGCTACATCATGGTCTGAAGTGTCAGCCCTGTGCATTTGCTGGGCATTTTTGACTTTAGTAGAACATCAATGGTCCCACACAAACTCATTGTAAGGCTGTTTTGTAATTGCTCATAATGTGGTTACAGGATTATTACACGTTATTTTAAACTTTTCGTGTGTGTGTGAGAGAGAGAGAGAGAGAGAGAGAGAACACAACACACACAAAATTCAGGAATTGAAAATCTATCCCAGCAGATGAACTTAAACCTAAATCCAAAGAGTATTTTTGATCCAAATCCAGAATTTCCTAAACCATCCTCTCTCTTTACTTTGTGCTTCTGCTCCTCCGTCCGCCATCACTTCGGATCTGCAATCTGTTCCTCTGTCTCTGCTGAGTTCAGGGCACGCCCGCATGTGAAATGCTCTACGTTTAGTGACCAGCTGACTGTCTCTTGGCTTGGAAAGGAAGGTGGGAGGCCCAGGTCCACACTACAGGCCTTCCAGCGGCACAGCTGTAAGGTCTCCCGTTTCGGCGCTCTATGCTGGCGGGAGAGCACACCCCTGACCAACAGAAGTGCTAGTGTAGACATAGCCTGAGTGTTTGATGCTTTAGTAGATCATGTCTGCCTAATTCAAGGGCTGGGCCAGGGTGAAGGGGAGGGGTATTTCAGCCCTTATCAGCGTCTCAAGTGATACCATAGAAGCTTGCTAGGAAACCCGAGAAACTGGATCATTGTTATGACCGAGGCGAAATTAGCAGACGGCGCTAAATATGTTAGCAAGTGGCGTCTGGAGCAGCCAGCCATAACCTGCCTTGAACTCTCATTCTGGATCAGGAGCCAAGAGGCTGCTGGATCTCTGTACCAATGACCTTGGGAGCGTCACTAATCTGCCTACTTTCTAAATGTTTCAAGATTTTCAAAGGGCACAAGAGCTTCTCTCTCTCTCTCTCTCTCTCGCTGTCGCACGTACTTGGTGAGCAAGTTTTGCCGGTGGGCCAAGCTAATTTGGGTGCGGAACACCCGCCTGAGGGATGGTTCCAGCTGTTTTTTATGCCTACTCCACGGCCAGCAAAATGGGGAAACTCTTAAGATGTGATTGCAAGAAACTAGCACTTCTCTCTCTCTGGTGCGGTTCAACCCCCCATCTCCTCCTCTAAAACTCCTCCTCCTTTAGGTTCACAGATGAAATCCCTATAACCCTCCTTGTCATGCTTCCCATCAGGCTCTGATTCAGTTTGCCTTGATCCCATATCTCCTGCTCCAAGGCGTGTGGCTTGACATTGGAAATGAAACCTGTTGCAGGTCCCTAGACTCTCTCAAGTCCTTCCCCAACTTGCCACCCGTGCCCCACCCCCCCACCCCCCTGGTGAGCCAGAACACAGGGAGGTTAGTCATTTCCATCTGGGATGAAGCACTAGGGTAAAGCCACCGTCCTTCACAAGCTGCAAATGGGGCTGTGGTGATTGTACACCCGCTAGCCAGCTCCCTTCAGCTTGGTGGGTGGGTCCTGCAAAGAGGGCCTGGGTAGCCAAGAAATGGATGGTGGCGTCTGGGAAGGGACCTCAGACAGGATTCCCAGGGGGTGGCCTGATTTGTGGTCTCCATCTTCCTAGGGAGCCCTTGGAGGGGGCTAAACCTTCCCCCCCATACACACACCCAATGGGGAAACTGAGGCAGCTCAGTAGCAATACTACCTGTCCTCTAAAGTTAATCTCTGCTTTGGCAAATGGGACTGTAGGAGGGGGAGGGATTGCCCAGACCCGACGGGGGGACCTGCAGGGTCACATCCCTCCTGCTCCCAGATTTGCTGCTTGGCTTGTACTGCGCAGGCCCAGTAAGACTGCTGAAGCCAGCTGCCCTCACTCTGCCCCCCACCCCCATCCCACCAACTATCGGCAGGCACTGGTGGTATCTGGGATCGCCCCCTGATGGCTGGAGTGTCTGGGGTGAGCCAACCCCAATTACTTAAGGGGGTACACGTGCGAGAGGAGCTGTTTCCCTCTGAAGAGCAGCAGGTGGCTGCAGCGAAGGGATGCTCTGAAAACAGAAACCTGAGACGCTGGCTTGAATCAGCAGCTCCAGGGAGCAAGTCTGGCTCCTGTAGCGACATTGGGCTGTGACCCAGCTCTGCAAAATAGGGGAGAGAGACACTGAACTGGGGTTGGGGGCCTGGAAGGCCAGTGTGCATGTGAGGGCTGAATCAATTCGACCCCAGGTGGGGAATTTTCTTTGGGCTGAGTTTGTTTACGGAGCCCGGAAGAAGGGGCAAGCAGGCCAGGGGTGGGTGCTCGGGTAGCGACCACCCCATATTACAGGGACTCACTATGGGTCTTTCTCACATTCTGGGGCAGCGGCAACCCCGCTGAAGCCAGCGCGATGGCCGGGCGTGTGGAATTAACGACGCAGCATTTCTTGTTTGATTTGTTTTTGATCAGAGAACAGCTGTGTTCCGAGGGTTGGGGCTGGCTTGGTTCATCTGGCCGGCTGCCTGGAGCGGAGGGGCCTGCAGGTATTTGAAAGTTATCACCCACCCTGTCTAGCAAGTGCTCTGTCTGCTGCAGGAAAATAGCTCTCTGCTCTCACTTCCCCCGTCCCCAGTGAGTGTTGTGTAACCTTGTGTCGAACAGGACCAAAAAGAGAGAGGAAATGAACGCCAAAGGAATGTCTGCAGCAGGGAAAGGCTGGCAAGGACGGAGCTGTAACCTTCTGGTGCATGTTGAAGACCTTTTGCTGGGTGTTGAGTCAAAGTTGGAGCCGTAGGGCTAGAAACTGAGAGATCTTAACTATTTTTTTAGCTGACCTTTTCGATCCACTGTATGTAAGGTGAGCGCCTCTGGAGGTGGCCTAGTCCTGTTGGGAACCCTTTCCCTATGGAAGTCCTTTCAGTCCCGCTAGGGCAGCACTGCTGACAGCGAGCTTAGCTGGACACTCATTGAAAAGCGCTCTGCTGGGGCACGAGCCCTGCCGGCACCAAGGTGAAAATACCGAAATCATTAACGGGTTCTCTGCCCACGCCATGTTTGGAATGAATGTATGGGCCAGGACTGGGCAGGGCAAACAGAAACCGCTCATCCCATCCTTGGGGCTGGACTGGGATCCGCCGAAGGGCCCACTCCAACTGATGTCAAGGGCAAAACTCATTTGAGTCAAGAGCAGCAGCAAGGGCTACGTTTGCTGCACTTCACCCACATGGTGTATGAAAGGCTCTCCCCCGAGTCAGCAGACATGGGCTGTAACTCTGTGTCTGTCACAGACTTGCCGTGCGACAGGTTGAGGGTTCCCACCTCCATACAATGGAAAATGGAACTTTCCCGTCTTCATAAAGCACTCCACGGTCTTTTGCCCACACGGGGGATATATTCATTCACATTGTCATTCACTTAGTAGCATAGCACCTTTGTATTCTTTAATTGTAGCTTCCAAAATGTTCAGAGGCTCCATTGCTTTATCTACCGTTGGGAATTCACGAAGCACTCAACCGTGAGGGGCCTTGGTCTCTTCTAAAGCTGCAGATGTTCAAGAACATTTAGAATCCTCTCAATGCAGAAAAGAACACCGTCAGCACATTGCATTCGCTTGCTGGGTTCTTGACTTGCTTCTCATTCATAGAGCAGCCTTTCTGAGTCGTAATTACATTTCGTTCCAATCAGTTGAGTTTCCTAGTGTCACACTGAATTCCGTTTCATAAACCACATCTTGCTGCAAGCGCTGCGTTGGCATCCGAGCGACACTGAGCCATTGTTCATGCTGCCATCCTCAGCTAAGGGATAAGTAAGGTGGTTACTGGACTAGTCACTGGAGAAAATTCAGCTTTCTCTGGGGCTTATGAAATGCGTTAATTTAGGGGGTTTTTTTTTGCAACCTTATGATTTGACAGTCCAAATAAACTTGGCAAATGTCAAAGTGAAGGGTCTTGCAGTTTTGCTAACTTGGCCAGATTGCACTTTCTCTGTTGGGGGCAGTGTACATTGAACATGGTGCTCGGTACCAAGTGACCAGTGCTCTCTGAATACCTCCCTGGGAGGAATCTATATTAAACACACTATGCTGTATACAGGAAGAAAATGTGGCAGAATTAACATTGCTGTAGGAGTCTTAACCTTTGCATTTCCTTTAACTTTGCAACCTTAGTATTACATGAACAGAGGTGTTTGCATTTAATTTCCTAGGTTTTCTGCAGGAAAAAGGAGAGGGGGATGAGAAGAGAGAACACACCCAGGCACTTGTGAGGCACTGGTGCTTTTCTAGCAAGTATTGCACTATAGTGCCTCTACAGTACAGCATTAATTAACGTTAACATTAATTAATCCTTTAACTCCAGCATTAATTAACGTTCATTTCAAGGAGTGCAGGCTTCAAAGGCACTCACGCTATTAACAAAAATTTCATTGCTACTTGGACAGAGCCGATCTGGGGCTCGCTACCAGCTTGAACATGGAAACCAGGGGACAGACCTTGGGTCTTTCCTCCCATCCATGGCAGAGGGAGCCCTCCCATACCTACAACCGCACTCTCCAGGTAAGGGTGCAGCTGGAGGACTTGTTTGCCAGACACCTCGTCCAGATTTCTTGAGCCCTGGCAGTCTCTGTGCAGCAGGGGACTCTGGGTAATTTGAAATGAGTGTGTCACAGAAGGATCCCAGATGAAAAGTACACGCTCTTGGGGGAGGAGAAGAGACAGGTCTGGCGATGGAGCAGGAGGAGCTAAGTGAAGGTTAAGGCCAACTTTGAGGTACATTGAAAGTTGTGTTTGAGAGGAAGCTTGGCCTTGTGCTTAAGGCACTGTGAGTAGGAAGACCTCGGTTCAATTCCTGCTCCTGCCACAGGCATCTTGTGTGACCTTAAGCAAGTTACTTTCTGCATCTGTACAATAGGGACAGTACTTCCCTTCCTCCCTGCAAGTCAGTCAGTGAAGTGCTCAGGTACTCTGATGACCAGCACCATTAGAAAGCCTCTAAATAAATAAGCTCTGTAAGTATTGCATGCAGGCCATGGCCCAAATCCATCCTTTGGGTCATCAGAACAGCCATACTGAGTCAGGCCAGTGGTCCATCTAGCCCGGTGTCCTGCCTGTGCCAGATGCTTCAGGCGGAATGAACAGAACAGGGCAACTTTCAAGTGGTCCATCCCCTGTCGTCCAGTCCCAGCTTTGGCAGTCAGAGGCCTAGGGACACCCAGGGCATGGGGTTGCATCCCTGACCATCTTGGTTAATAGCCATTGATGGACCAAGCCACCATGAACTTTCTAATTCTTTTTTGAACCTAGTTATACTTTAGGCCTTCACAACATCCCCTGGCAACGAGTTCCACAGGACTTCCTTATGCTGCCTATTAATTTCATCGGGTGACCCCTGGTTCTTATGTTATGTGAAGGAGTAAATAACACTTCCCCATACGCTTTCTCCACACCATTCATGATTTTATAGACCTCTATCATATCGCCCCTACGTCATCGCTTTTCTAAACTGAACAGTCCCAGTCTTTTTAATCTCTCCTCATATGGAAGCTGCTCCATACCCCCCTGATCATTTTTGTTGCCCCCTGTACTTTTTCCAATTTTAATATATCTTTTTTGAGATGGGGCGACCATATCTGCATGCAGTATTCAAGGTGTGGCCGTAACATGGATTTATATAATGGCAATGTGATATTTTCTGTCTTATCTACCTTTTCCTAATGACTCCTAGTGGTTCTGTTAGCTTTTTTGATTGCTGCTGCGCATTGAGCAGATGTTGAGAACTATCCATGATGACTCCAAGATCTTTCTTGAGTGGTAACAGCTAATTTAGACCCCATCATTTTATATATATAGCTGGGATTATGTTTTCCAATGTACATTACTTTGCACTTATCAATATTGAATTTCATCTGCTGTTTTGTTGCCCAGTCACCCAGTTTTGATCCCTCTTCGCAGTCAGCTTTGGACTATTTTGAGTAATTTTCTATCATCTGCAAACTTTGTGACCTCACTGTTTACCCCTTTTACCAGCTCATTTATGAATATGTTGAACAGCACTGGTCCCATACAGCTCCTTGGGGGACACCATAATTTACCTCTTTCCACTGTGAAAACTGACCATTTATTCCTACCCTTTGTTTCCTGTCTTTTAACCAGTTACTGATACTGATCCATGAGAGGACCTTCCCTCCTCTACCCCATGACTGCCTACTTTGCTTAAGAGCCTTCGGTAAGGGACCATGTCAAAGGCTTTCTGAAAGTCCAAGTCCACTATATCCAGTGGATCAGCCTGGTCCATGTTTGTTGACACCCTCAAAGAATTCTAATAGATTGGAGAGGCATGATTTGCCTTTACAAAAGCCGTGTTGACTCTTCCACAACAAATCATGTTCATCTATGTGTCTGATAATTCTGTTCTTTACTATAGTTTCAACCAGTTTGCCTGGTACTGAAGTTAGGCTCACTGGCCTGTAATTGCCAGGATCACCTCTGGAGCCTTTTTTAAAAATCAGTGTCACATTAGTCGCCTAGTACCGAGGCTGATTTAAGCGATTCGTTACATGCCGCTCTTAGTAATTCTGTAATTTCATATTTGAGTTCCTTCAGAACTCTTGGGTGATACCATCTGGTCCTAGTGACTTATTACTGTTTAATTTATCAATTTGTTCCAACACCAGCTCTACTAACCCCTCAATCTGGGACAGTTCCTCAGATTTGTCACCTAAAAAGAATGGCTCAGGTGTGGGAATCTTGACATCATCTGCAGTGACGATGCAAAGAATTCATTTAGCTTCTCAGCAACAGCCTTGTCTTCCTTGAGTGCTCCTTTAGCACCTCAATTGTCCAGGGGCCCCACTGATTGTTTGGCAGGCTTCCTGCTTCTGATGTACTTAAAAAAAAATTTGCTGTTGTTTTTTGTCGTTTGCTGGTTGCTCTTCAAATTCTGTTTTAGCCTGGCTAATTATACTTGACTTGCCAGAGTTTATGCTCCTTTCTGTTTTCCTCAGTAGGATTTGCCTTCCAATTTTTAAAACATGTCTTCACACTATGGAAATCAGTAATTACCCCAGGGATAAATTTGCTCCTCTTCTCCCTCGGCATACCAGCATCCAGTCAGAGAGCACGTTTAACTGACAGTCTAAAAATATTGGACATCACTGGAGCCTTGTCTACGCTATTCATGATTTGTGTTATAACCATCCCTAGGGGCCTCCACTGAGATCAGGCCCCTGTGGTGCTAGGTGATGTACAAACATACTGCAAGAGACAGCCTCTGCCTTGGAGACCTTGCAAAGAGTGGGAGGGGAAACAGAGGCACAGAGTGGGGCAGTGATGTGCCAGAGTTGGGAATAGAACCCAGGTCTCCAGAGTTCTAGTTCAGTGCCCTGCCTACCGCACTGATGCAGTGGGAAGTTTTTTTTTGTTAGTGTCTCATGTAGACATGGCCTGAGGTATTGCCCTCCCCAAACACACATCATCCAAACAATTCCTCTCCTCCCTTGTATGTTTAAACCCTTGAAATATTCAAGTCCTTATGTTTTCCCCTGAGTAAATTGTCATTCAACCAGGCTATCCCAATGCTAAGGTACAACGGTGCTGATCGCCGTATAAAGACCTGGACAGATCTTTGGTCCTATTTTCGTCTTCTCAAACTATCCTGCGAACCCCTCCCCATGTAATCACGTATTGCTCATCTCTGCATTCCCACCAGGACACAGAACGAAATCTGCTTACAGTAGGTTTGGCTTTATTCTTTTACAGGGTCGTTAAGATTTCCAAACTTTCACTTCATGTGATGCCAAGTGCAATTTATGGGAAAGCATCCGTTCCGATGCCTCATGGAAAAAGACTTGAAAAGCCTCAAGCTTTCTGCTGTCATAAACACATTTTTCTGTTGTTTCTCTCATCTTATGAACATCCTTAGTTAGCAAGAACGTGACGAAAGCAGGATCTTTTGTTTTGTAAAGTCCCTGCCTATTCCCCATCTGAACTCTTCAGAGACGCACACTCATATCCTGTTTTTCCCCATGCAAATATCCTGAGCAGCCCAGACTGAGGGAAGAGACGCAACATAACTGATGTCATTACATAAGCAGAATTATATCTAAATAGAAGGCTTCAGCGTTCTCCTCAGCTGGTTTCTGAGCAGCCAACAGCCATTCTGTCCCAGAAATCATAATTAGCAGAACCAAACTGAATAACGACTTCCAGGATCATCCCTGTATTTGTTTAACTGATGTACATTACCAGCTGGCCCTTTTCACTGGCGAGACGTTAGTTTCTGAATAAATGCTGTCTGTTCTAGGAAGTTCTGAGCTAAGCTAATAACTGCGACAGCCCCGGGTACGGCCTGGAGAGTAAAAGGGAAATAGGTCCTTCGTAAAACCCTGCTAAGCCCTTATGATAGTGGAGCCAACTTGGACAGGTCTGGTGTGGTCCCTCTCCCGTGCCCCCAGGCATGGAGTGGAGCCTGATATCACCAGCAGCGGGACCTCAAACAACAAAGCTCCTCTCCCCACGTTTACACTTCAAACAAAATGCTCCCATTCGGGGGGGTCCATCCATCTCCTCCCCTCCGATTCCTCTCCAGGCTGCTCCGCCCCACTCCCTGTCACTCTGGTAACCAGCCCAGGTGGGGTTGGAAACCCGTAGCAGAGAGGTGGGTCACCTGAGGAGCACAGGCCTGAGGTCAGTAAGGGTTTCCCATAGCAGAAGAGAAGGCGTGTGTGACTGGCTTCACTTCCTACACTACCATCCCTTAGGCGTCCCCTAAAACAATCCCCCGAAAGCAGCCGTTTCACATAGATGCGAGCTGGGCAGTTGCCTCTGGGTTAATCCCTCAATTTGAGATGAGGTTAAGTGTTTAGACACAACAAACCCTACATCTGGCAGAGGCTGAGACTAGCTGACCCTTTGGTCCCTTTTACTTTTTGACTCCCTCAGTGGAGGCAATAGCCAAACCCCCACTGACTTCAGTGGGGCCAGGATTTCAGATCTGGAGCGTAAAGGCTCCACAGTCTGTGGGAGTTGGGTGTGGGATTTGATCCAGCCCAGGTTTTGAAGGAAGCTCTGCAGTCTGGGAAGTGCTGCCATGGTCTGAGTCCACGTACACTCTTGGTTGGTTTTTCCCCATCAAGTGTTTGTGCAATGAGGGAAGAAAAAAAAAAAGTCTTTATAAAAACTAGGACATAAACATTCTCTCCCGGTGCAGCCAGTAGCTGCGATCTGTCCCAGCACTTAATAACTTGCACATGCTTCAACTTGCATCAGTGTAATTCTTCTTGCCCAGGAAATGTGTAAAGAGTTGCTGACCACTCCCCGCAAGGGAAAATGTCAAGAGAATGGGTCTTCTGTTTTCTCCTGCCTGATCTTCCCCATGCTTCTCTCCCTTGGCTTCTTGCTGGCAACATCTGCGTCAGAACATTTGTCCCATAGGGCGTCTACCCGTACTGCTGGGTGTGTGGTTACCGGCTCAAGTTGACACGCTGGTTCTCATTGAGCTAACCTGCTAAAAATAGGATGTAGTCAGCAGAGTGCGAGTGGTGGGACGGGCTAGCTCCCCCGAGGGTCTTGGACGCGGCTCATCTTGGCTGGGGGAGGGACTTGCATGGTCTTCTCCATCTCCCAGTTCTCAAAGTTCACCGTTTCTGCTCCTTCTTCCGATCTCCAATCACAGCCCTTCATCTGTACGTGGCTGTAGTGCGCCAATCGCCCTCGCGTCTAAGCACCCTGGCACGCTAGCGCAGCCTGGGGACTGCATTATGATGAAATTGCAAGTGGAGGGAGCAGAAGCCCCAGGAGCAGAGAAACGCCGATCGGCCCATGACGTCAGCTTCCATCGCCCACTCGTTACATTTCCAACAAGCACCTACCTGCTTTCTCCAGTGCTTTCCCTTGTGCCTGAGAGAAGCTCCCTGGTAAACACTCACAATCCAAATTCATTATTTGCCTTCAAAACTCTCCTTTGCCGTGAGGCCTCCAAAACCTGGACAGCTGCAAAGCCGCCGGAGTGCTCAGACCAGCGCCTCGCGTGCAGACCCATATTGTCTCATCGTTTTCTTGTACTCGCCCGTCTGTCCGCCTGCCATCGATTGTCGCTTTTCTTAGACTTAGATTGTTAATTCTTAGGGGGCAAGGACAGTCTGTGTTTGTACAGCACCTACCACAAGGGGTCCCTGGTCCCTGATTGGGGCTCCAAAGTGCGGCGGTAATACAAATAATAAGAAGTGTCCATTCAGCGATGGAACCCTTCAGAGTCTCAGGGGTCTGCTCCCACCCCAGGGCCATTAGCAGAGCCAAACCTGAGTGAGCTGGTGATGTCTGCAGGGAAATTGGGGGTATTGGCAGCTGGGGAGGGGTAGCAGGCCAAAGGGATGGGATGGGCAGCTGGATTAAGGTTAATCCCTTAGGAATCAAGGATTAGCCTTTTTTTTGTGTTCAGTGAGTGAGAAAAAGGGGGGTGGATAGACAAGAGTAGAAAACTGCAAGAAATGTAATCTGTGCTCACGTCTCCTCTCCCACCCCTCCATCTGCGCCATGTGTGTTTAGGACCCAGTCCAGCTCCCAGTGGACGGGGAGTTGGATCAGGCAGTTGCGCTGTACCTCTTTGGGGCCAGGGCTCGCCTTTCTGCACGTCAAGCACTAGTGCTAGGGAAGGGAACATGCAGAAGTAATATGTGCTTAGGAAAGCAGCATTGCTTCCCTCTGGCTCCACTCGCTGTGAGGCATCAGCAGGATTTTATCTTAGTAATAGGTGACTGGGGGATTAGTCGGCTGCAGTGGGGTGTGTCAGATCCATGGGATCCCTGCTAGGCTCCCAAATTTGGAACAGTCTTTTGGAAGAACCCCTTTGTGCCAGACCCCGGAGGGGTCTCACTCTTCCTATCAGGCCTCACCACCTCCTGAGACTGAATCTCTGGGCTTCAGCCTTCTGGCTTCACACCATGAGCTCGGCTCAGAGAGTCCAACTGAGACTTGCCCGCTCTTCAGGGATCACCAAGCATCTGCAGAGACACTCGGGCAGCGTTTATTATCCCGTCAGCTGGGCAGCATGGGCAATCCTCAGGTTAGCCCAGAGAAATTAAGGTGATAGCTTGGCCCTACCTGGAGCCCAGCCAAGCTGTAGTGAAACTCCGTTTTCACTCTGCCTGCCCTCCCTAGTCAGTTTCCAGGTGAGAGAGCTCCCACCTTCCTCCAGAAGCCAGCACTTTACCTCCCTCCCCCCATTACACTTATCAGTCTTTTGTTCTCAAGTGGGGGTCTTTGCTCAGCCTCCCAGCTGAGAGGCAAGGGAATTCCCTGAGTCCTAGGAGCTGGCCTTGTCTCTCTGCCCCCCCCTCCGCGCTTGTTAATCTGGGCTGGTTTCAACCAGTTCCTTAACAACTCTTCATTCTACCCAGAAAGGGAGGTGTCACCTACCTATGGATTTTAGTTTGCCCTGAAGCAAACTTAATCCCTTCCCCCGCCCCCAACTGGGTAACAATGCAATATTTAGGGGAAACTGAGGCACACATGGGCATCATTTAAAATAATTACAATAATTCCACTTTGTCCCATGGGGTCTTTAACAACAAAGACGCTGCATGGGAGCTGATTACAGGTTTGAGCACCTTGCAGGTTGATGCCATGGGGGATCGAAAAGTCACTTCTCCCACTAGAACTTCCCCCCCCTTCTTTTGCACTTTTGGCTAAACGAAAATGGGGTTTGTCCATCAAAATTGCTACATTTCCCCCTCTGTGATCAGATCTCTGAACTTGATGAGGGCTCTAGGGTTGCCTACTTTCTAATTGCAGAAAACTGAACACCCTTGCCCTGTCCTTCCCCGAGGCCCTGCCCCTCACTCCATCACCCCTTCCTCCGTTGCTCAGGTTAGGGGCAGCATGTGGGGCCCCCGTGGCCGCCCCTGCACTTAGGAGCCAGAGTGACATGCCGGCCGCTTCCGGGAGCCTGCCAGCCTCGCTCCACCGGCCGCGCTGCCAACCAGACTTTTGACGGCCTGGTCAGCGCAAGCCACCAGAGTCCCTTTTCGACTGGGTGTTCCGGTCGAAAACCGGACACCTGGCAACCCCAGATGAGGTCTCAGTCTGGGACACAATGTCTGACAGCCCCAGAAGAAGGGATACGAAGAAATTATTCCTGCAGGGAAAGTAGTATGCTGTGGAATTGATTCCTTTTGTGTATTTATCCATCACCGAAGTATGCGAGTGCCTCCCAGTCTGTAATGTATTTACCCTCTCAGCACCCCCAGGAGGCAGGGCCCAGCTACTGGTCCCAGTGGGCAGGTGGGAATGGAGGGGCAGGAGACTGTGACTCGTGCCGGTCACACAGGATGGTTGTGGCAGAGCTGGGAATGAACCCAGGTCTCCCACAGCACAGGCTCGCGCTCTAACCACTGGGCCATCCTTCCTCTCTGCTGCATGTAAATGACTATAAGATCCTTTGTCCCACGTAAATAGTGTTAAACAATAAAATGAGGGGGCCCCAAAGTCGTGGGGAACATGGGTAACTTGGGGCTGAGGATGGGTGACATCCAGCAACGTGAGAGAGAGAATGACACGGCATTTAAGGACTTGTCGACACGGCCAGTTACTGCCTTGCAGCCCCAGGTGTGAATGTGCAGGACAGCAGCCCTGAAGTCATAGTACGCGTTGAGCTGGACTTTCGCTGCACGGGCGCAGCCATGGTGGGATGTTACTGTGCAGCAAGCTGGTGCACTGCGCGTTCACACCCCTGCTTGCACACAGTAACTTGCCGTGCGGACTAGCCCTTCATAAATTGAGACGGGTTCTTACGCCCCAATGACGGCATAGATATTAAAGATTGCATGGCACATTTCTGAAGAGTAAGCATTTGCACCCGTGTCCTTAACCAGCACTGCTCCTCTTCCCCCCCACCAGCCTGGGTGTTGCTGGCTGGCTGGCTTGCTCCTCTCTAGAGGTGGCTGCATTATGTTGGTTCTCTGTTTCTTTAGACACTTCTTTGTGTAAGGGGCTGAAGGGTCAGGGCCAATGCCTGTAAGACTCTTGGCCCTTTGGGAAGAAAGGAGATAGACAAGGACTCAGACTTGGTGGAGTATTTCCTCTGCAATTCCCTGAGCTAGGGATCTTGCATCCCAGTTCCCTGAGTCCTGGAACGGTTTGAACAGCAATGACTGAAAACAGCTGTGACGTGCCAGTGTCCTCAGTGAGGTTATAAAAGCCCTGAGTTCCCAACCACCCATCAGCTTCTCTCCTTCTGTTCCAGGCAGTGGCCATCTTTCCAATTCATTGTTTTCCTGTAGCTTGTTCTCCTGCTTCGGTCCATTTTATATAGAGCTATAATAAAGTGTAGTCCAGTCGGTAGTCATTCCCATCGCTCTCAGAGAGGGGCGATTCGCTCCTGGGTATCTTGGGTAGTGTGCGGTAATAGTCTTCTAAACCCCGGCAGCTAAGACCCACACACTGCAGCATCAGTAGTATCACATCTGTCAAAGGGAGGGTGTCCTCCTTGGATTGGGGCACTCACCATGTGAAAGCCTTGGAGAAATAGAGACTGCTGACCTCTCCCGAAGGGTTTGGGGGGGTAAAGCCCAGACCTTCTGCCTCTGGGTCTGTAGGTGGTTAGCATCAAAGAGAGGTGCCCTGTTCATACCCCAGTATTCAAACCCTGTGCTTCATGAGATTGAAATTTAGCTCTTCCCCAGTCTCATCACATCCTCCCGCCCACCCCAAGTTGAGACTAGTGGGGTGTGTCCTTTTAATCCTCTCTGCCTGAAAATGGCACTTGTGGTTGCAGTTACTGCAGCTAGGCGGGGGAGTGAGAGTCAGGAGTTTATGCCCAATCTGATCTTTTGGGGAGAGCGGTTCCCTTAAGGACAAAGATGGTGGCCCCCTAAATGGTTTGACCTCAACCAATCCATTGTTATGGAGGAAGTGTCTGGGCAGTGCTGTTCGACAGGCTCTCTCGAGTCTTTTTCTTAGCCTGCAGCTGGGGGGCTTTGGACAAACGCTGGGAGTTTCTTTGGGGGAGCAGGAGTTTGCTGCGTGCCTTCATCTCACTAACAAGGGTCAATTTGGGGGACAGAATTGCCACCTGGGATCCGGGCAGAGATTCCTGACATAAGGGCTTGCCTGCTGCCCATGACCCTTCTGGTAAGGGCTTGGTGTGCGTACTCTGGAAATACCCACACTGCATCACTGATTTCTTCCCTAAGGGGAAACTGAGCTCTAAGGTCACAGTATCTGCTATTGCTCAGTCCAGGGGCAGCAGCATTAACCACGCTTTCTCCTTCCCAAGCCCACGCTGTGAGCTCCCAGCTGAACATAATTTGTATACATGGGGCACTCAGGTAGAGGGAGACACAGTGGTCCATAGGGAGCACGAGCAGGGAATTGAACCCAGTTCTTCCAAGTCCCAGGCTAACACCTGAACCACCAGGCTGTCCTTCCTCGCTGCTAACGGTACATTTTTTGGGCAGATGCTCTTACCAGCCGGAGACCTCAGCTCTAGCAGCCACTGCCCATTACCTTCTGCTGTCACGGGGCTTGAGCTGGTGGTAAGTGCAAGGCTGAGGAGGAGCCCCAGTGACTGGGAGGTGGCAGCAGCCTGGAAAGGATGGCAAGCGTGCTGGCTCTTTAAGACGGGAGCTAGGAGCCTGCAGCGATCAGTCTGATCACGTCTCAGTCAGTGCCTGTGCAAGGCTGCTAGGGGGGCACGGACTCGACGCACTCTGCTGACACTGGCGTGCCCAGATCCGAATCTCCTTCCTCTGTCATGCAGACCACAGACTTGGTACATGAATCTAACCAAAGGCCTCATATTCAAAGCCCTGAATGGGCTGGAGCCCAGTCATTTCTGCAAATAGAGGTCTCTCTCTTTGCTCCCCATCACATTCGCTGATGCTCAGCAGTGATGTTTTGGCTGATGGAGCCCAGCTTTCAACTTGTGATGGTCAGGGGCAGCATGTGTACCTGTGTACACTGTAATGATGTTTACTTCCAATATATTATTCAGTCACTAGAGATCTCTGCGCTGTATAGAGATCCAGACTTGGTGAACAAGACGACAAAGCTGGAACTCAAGCTGTGCACAAGTCTGTTTATGGCTGTGAACATAGCTTGGTTTAATCAACACCTTCTGCTCACAAAGGCAGCAATTCCATCTCATGGCATATGCTAGAAGTTCTCCAAACAATTGTATCATAAGACCTGATGCAAAAGGAATCCATTATCAGCCCTTATCACTGCAAGAAACCAGAAATGAGCTTCACCTTCCAACTATTTATATTGTGAGTAATTCAGCTACTGCAATGAGGATGTAATGTGCTGGCTAAATGCATCTGCTTGTCTCCCTCCAGTAGCTGACCCCAATGAAGATAAAATCCTGCTGCTTACCAATAATGAATGTTAGCTCCTTTAGTTCAAGACAAGTGGCAGGGGCTTATGCTTGTGGTGCCATCGGTCCAGGGTTTGACCCATTCTGCCTATTGTCTGTGTCCCCAATTTTCTACAAGCACTACAGAATCAGAGAACGCTTTTTTCCCCCCTTGTCTCACTTCTTGCAGGTTCACTTCCCCAAGGCAATTTCACTCTGACTTTGGGGGTTGAACAAACCCAGAAAACTCGGGGCCAAATCCAGCCGTAGCGCTGGGGTCTGGCTGGGCCCTTGGGGGGCTGCTGACAGATGGGGGGGAATGGGCTCGTTTCTGCTGAGGAATCTGGCTCATGGTTTTTCTGGATGGCAGCGACTAACCTAGATACTTCCAAAGTAGGTTACTCTATTGCCTGTGGCTGACCTAGTATTGCAGGAGCAATGAAAGTAAATGGCTGGAAAGGCCCGTTACCACTGTGATGGGCACAGACAGAGAGAAAGGGAAAGGATCCTACCTCATTTAATGGCTTTTATTAACCTACAAGTTAATTCCATAGTGGGGTGGGTTTCCTAGTGGCCAGAGCTGGGAGCCTGCATATCAGGAGCCCTGGGTTCTGCTTCCTACTCTCTCACTAACTCTCTGTGTGGGGTTAGGAGGTCAGTTACTTTCCCTGCACCTCAGGCCAGGTTTGTGCTGAGGAGGGGAGATCAGTGTTGAAAACCGTCGTGATATTTGGTGGGGTTTTTTTTTTAAAGCCCCAGCTCCTGGAGTCAGGTGATCACGTGAGAATCTTGGCTTTTATTTAAAACAAAACAAAACCCACGTATGTTTCGAGTCCTCGTGGTCATGGAGAAAAGCTTGCCGCTGCGCTGCCCACAGGCTCAACCACATGATTTTTTTGAAGTCAACCTGGTGATTATTGGGGCCTGTCTCCTGGCTTGTGAACTCCCGGGGCTGGCCACACGGGGAGCACTTTCAGAGCTGCTCAGGCCTGGAGTGCACCCAACCGCTGAAGGGCCAGTAACATAGCAGGTGTGCCACAGCTCAGAGGCAGGTACTGTTGGCTTGGGAGGTCGTGGCGCTCGCCCTACCACTCAGCCGCATGGCTAACGGGAAGGGGTGGCACGAAAGGGAGAGGTGGCACTAGTCTAGGTGCAGAGTTGCGGTTCAAAGGGAGCGGTAGTGGGTTTTATGTGGACCCCTGGGGCAGTCCAGTCGACAGTTAGCGCTCTCCGGGTCTAGGGCCTCTCTAGGCTACAAACAGCTTGCAGGCTTCCAGGCCAGGATCAGGTAGTGCTGTGTCTCATAGAGGCCCCTCTGCGCTGGCCCCGGCCCAGCCTCTGCTGCGTCCCCATGTGTCCTGCACCGACCTGCTCCCGGCTGCAACATCCGACAGTCACACCCTGCTTCCCCCGTGGTTCCCTGGCTGTGTCTCTCCCCGTTCACATCCAGCTTCCCTGCTGCGCTGGGCTTGCCATGCCACGGGTGTTTCCCAGGGGCAGGCGCCTGCCTGGGGCAGGCTCTTTGCACAGAGATTGATGCCTGCTCCCCTACTTGGCCAGGGGAGTGGGGATGTGCCTGCATCTCCCCCCCCCCCTCCGGGGCAGGTCTTAGATTGTACAGCTAGAAGGGACCACTCTGCTCACCGTCACCCCCCCGGCATGCTCTGCCCCTGTCCCCGGCAGCCGAGCCCAGGCAGGGAGCAGGCTGCTGCTGCAGTCTCCCAGTCAGGCTCTCTCAGGCAGAAGCGGCTCCATCCCGTTCCCCGCCTGGCTGCCAGGCAGAGCCGCCAAACATGGGGGGGAGGGGAGCGCAAACTTCCCCCCCCTCCATCCCTGCAGGTAACATGGGGCCGGGAGAGCGCAGTGGCTTGGGGCGCGGAGAGTGTCACTGGGCAGAGGAGACATGCGGGGCAGTCACGTGTCCTCCATTTTAGATTGTGCCCCCCAGTATGGGGTGGCACGAGTCATCTACCCGCCACATAGGACGGGGGGGCTGGGGCTGACGGGAATGATAGTTGCCCTCTTAACGGAGTCATCACAATGACCTCAAATGGCCCCTTTTCCTCCTGCAGACACAGGACTGGTCCACCCTTCCACGTCCTGCCGGCTGGCGATGTCAGTTAGGCACCTGGAAAAAATCCCCTCTCAACTGACGTGGCTCTGCTGGCAAAAGCCCAGTGTAGATGGAGATATACGGGTACAAAAAACCCTTTTGCCAGTACAGCAGATTTTGTTTGGGGAACTGCATACAACTGTTCGGGGAACCTCCATCCATCCCCATACACCCTCCTCCATCCATCCATCCACGCCAATACACCCTCCTCCATCCATCCATCCACGCCAATACACCCTCTTCCTTCCTTCCATCCATCCATCCCCGTACACCCTCCTCCATCCATCCATCCATGCCATACACCCTCCTCCATCCATCCATCCACGCCAATACACCCTCCTCCATCCATCCACGCCAATACACCCTCTTCCTTCCATCCATCCATCCACGCCAATACACCCTCCTCCATCCATCCGTCCCCTTACACCCTCCTCCATCCTTCCCTGCCATACACCCTCCTCCTTCCTTCCATCCTTCCCCATACACCCTCCTCCATCCATCCCCATACCCCCTCCTCCATCCATCCATCCATGCCAATACCTCCTCTTCCTTCCATCCATCCATCCCCATACACCCTCCTACATCCATCCATCCATCCATCCCCATACACCCTCCTCCATCCATCCATGCCATACACCCTCTTCCTTCCTTCCTTCCTTCCTTCCACCCATCCACGCCAATACACCCTCCTCCATCCATCCATCCCCATACACCCTCCTCCATCCATCCATGCCATACACCTTCCTTCCTTCCATCCATCCATCCATCCCCATACACCCTCCTCCATCCATCCATCCATGCCAATACATCCTCTTCCTTCCATCCATCCATCCCCATACACCCTCCTCCATCCATCCCCGTACACCCTCCTCCATCCATCCATCCATGCCATACACCCCCTTCCTTCCTTCCTTCCACGCCAATACACCCTCCTCCATCCATCCGTCCCCTTACACCCTCCTCCATCCATCCATGCCCTCCACCCCCTCCCTCCCTTCCCTCCATCCCTCCCCATACACCCTCCTCCATCCATCCCCATACACCCTCCTCCATCCATCCATGCCATACACCCCCTTCCTTCCTTCCATCCATCCATCCCCATACACCCTCCTCCATCCATGCATGCCATACACCTTCCTTCTATCCATCCATCCACGCCAATACACCCTCCCCCATCCATCCGTCCCCTTACACCCTCCTCCATCCATCCATGCCATACACCCTCTTCCTTCCTTCCTTCCATCCATCCCCATACCCCCTCCTACATCCATCCATCCATCCCCATACACCCTCTTCCTTCCTTCCTTCCTCCCTTCCTTCCATCCACGCCAATACACCCTCCTCCATCCATCCACGCCAATACACCCTCCTCCATCCATCTGTCCCTTTACACCCTCCTCCATCCATCCATGCCATACACCTTCCTTCCTTCCTTCCTTCCATCCATCCCCCTACCCCCTCCCACCTCCCTCCATCCATCCCCATACACCCTCCTACATCCATCCATCCATCCCCCCCCACCCCCCCCCCTCCATCCATCCCCCTACACCCTCCCCCATACATCCATCCCCATACACCCTCCTCCTTCCATCCATCCATCCATCCATCCATCCATCCATCCCCACACACCCTCTTCCTTCCTTCCATCCATCCATCCCCATACACCCTCCTCCATCCATCCCCATACACCCTCTTCCTTCCTTCCTTCCTTCCTTCCTTCCATCCATCCCCATACACCCTCCTACATCCATCCATCCATCCCCATACACCCTCCTACATCCATCCATCCATCCCCATACACCCTCTTCCTTCCTTCCTTCCATCCATCCATCCCCATACACCCCCCTCCATCCATCCCCGTACACCCTCCTCCATCCATCCATCCATCCATCCATGCCATACACCCTCTTCCTTCCTTCCTTCCTCCCTTCCTTCCATCCACGCCAATACACCCTCCTCCATCCATCTGTCCCCTTACACCCTCCTCCATCCATCCATGCCATACACCCTCTTCCTTCCTTCCTTCCTTCCTTCCTTCCATCCATCCATCCCCATACACCCTCCTCCTTCCATCCATCCATCCCCTTTCTAGAGTAGATGAGGCCATAGATAAAACCTAACAGGCTTGGAAAATAGAAGAAGGGTTTTTGTGGTTATTTTTTTTTAATCCATTTACAAACCTAAGTGCCAGAAATGTACAAACTGTTCCCTTCCCCCATTCCCTCCCAGCCCTCTGCTCTGAGCTGGGTACTCTCCATTCAGCACATCCTCGCTCTACACGCCCTCCGGAAGTGGAAGCAGAGGAGCAGCCTGGATCACCATTTTGCTCTTCCTCCTTTACAACAAAACTGCACCCAGCTGCATGATGAAGGGCCACATGCTAAATTCTGCCCTTGGTGAGGTGGGCACATCTCTCCCCAGCAGCACAGCAGGCCTGGCATGCAGCTAGCCGAGGGTGAGGTTAGACGCTCTATCTTGTTTGGCTGCGTCTGCAGCACCATTTTCTTTACAAGCTTTGCGTGTAGTAAGGTAGTATTGTAACAAATCTCTGGCCATTCGGGAACTTCTCTGCTGCTGCTATGCCACACACCCTTGGCCATTCAGAACTCCATGGTGACTGACAATCTAGGGTGATGGAACCCAGACCCTCCTGCCCCCAGAGCATGAGCTCCTGCCATTTGATCTGAAGGAGAATCTCCATTAGCAGTATAGGGCCTGTGACTCATAGTTGAACAGTTCTGATTTGATCCAACGGAGCGCAATGGTGGCCCAGACTCACTAGCCAGCTTATTCATTTGCCCAGGTGTTCCTGATGGTGGGTTGGATTTTTGGGGTAACGCCTTATGGATGAAACAGCTAAAGGTTCCTTTCAGAGTCCCCCGCCCCCCAAAGTGCTGGAAATTATTACCAAAAAACTAGGCTTGCAGGATCGATTGTATTCAATGCTGAAGCCAAAGATCCTAAATCCAAACAGCACAGAGCTTTGGGTTACTTAGCACTTAGTGCCAGAGCTGGATTGAACTTTTCTGTTTAGGATGGTGACAAAGCTGCCGCGCCGAATAGCCTATTTTTGAGCGGGTTTCCCAACAAAAATGAAGAACATAAAAATGGCCAGACTGGGTCAGACCAAAGGTCCATCTAGCCCAGTATCCTGTCTTCTGACAGTGGCCAATGCCAGGTGCCTCAGAGGGAATGAACAGAGCAGGGAATCAGCAAGTGATCCATCCCCTTTCACCCATTCCCAGCTTCTGGCAAACAGAGGCTAAGGACACCATCCCTGCCCATCCTGGCTAATAGCCATTGATGGATCTATCCTCCATTAACTTATCTAGTTCTTTTTTTAACCCTGTTATAGTCTTGGCCTTCACAACATCCTCTGGCAAGGAGTTCCACAGGTTGACTGTGCATTGTGTGAAGAAATACTTCCTTCTGTTTATTTTAAACCTGCTACCTATTAATTTCATTTGGTGACCCCTAGTTCTTGTGTTATGGGAAGGAGTAAATAACACTTCCTTATCTACTTTCTCCACACCAGTCATGATTTTATAGACCTCTATCATATCCCCCCTTAGTCCTCTCTTTTCCAAGCAACATATGAGCATGGCGCCATCTAGCTAACGCCTTGGGTAAATCTCATTGCCACATGGGCCAGAGATCAAGTCTGAAAATGCTACGTTCCTGGTTTCACTCCCTTCTACCACTCCTGGGGGACAGGACTGTTGAGGAGGAGACAGAAGGGATTCTAGGAAGCAGGGATTCTAGGACACAGGGATTCTAGGAAGCAAAGAAAGCGAGGGCCTGGTTTTTCAGAGGCACTGAACACTGCAGTTCCCACCAGCCCCGCTCCTGCAGTGATTCCCATGCAGATGCACAGATCCTGCTCGTGTGAAGCTCTGTGCAGAATCAGATTCATAGACTGCAGTGGCTTTGACAACCCTGGCCACTTCTGATACAGAGAAGATGTTCTTAGAAGGGCATCTTGCCAGGTTAACCATCATAATCCCTAGTTATTATACAGTGCTTTGCAAATCTTAAAGGGCTTCACCAAGGAGTTCAGTATCATTAACGCCATGTCACAGATGGGGAAACTGAGGTACAGAGCGGCAAGAGTCACTTATCCAAGTCACTTGATGGGCAGAGACATGTGTGTGTGTTTTATAAAAATCTCATCGTCAACAGAAATTTTTTCGGACCTTTTTTAAGCACACAAATTAAATAGAACTTAAAACAAGATTTTATTTTTTTTTAAAGTGAAAGTTCCCCTGTTTCCAACGCTAACAAAATCATTCTGGTTTCATTGGGGTAACATTGTGTCAGTAACGCACATACTAAGGGATCCTAACAAACATAGTTTTTAAATCTGTCAATGTCTATAAAAAGTCATATGGGAGTCGGGGGGGCGGGAGGGGAGAATCTGTGTGGGTTTGTTATTTATTTCATACCAGCTCCTGTTTTTGAATACAGGGGAAGAACTAATTTCTTTCTATGCCCCCTCTGCTGCTGCTGGGGTTTTGGGTTTTTTTTTCTAGTTCTAAGCTGTTGCCTTGTTGCTATTTAGTTAAATATTAAGAGCTCAAGTAATGGGGGGAAAAATCTAATTGCATGGCTCCCTCTTGTACAGTCTGTTTTTTACGGCGAGAGCAAACACAGACTCTTTACTCTAGTAAAAGGTTATCCCAATCACTGAGGACATGCTGTAATCCAGCCAGATTGCTGAATAGCTGTGGATCATAAAACCACAGAGAGTGAAAATGCCAGCTCGCTGCAGGGTAAATGTTAAAAGGCACCAGCAGATAGGTGATAATACCATTTATTTATATAGCAACGCACTTTACAGGGGGCAAGGATGGGCTTGTGGCTAAAACTCCCGCCCGGGAATGGGCAGAGATGGCTTTGATTCCCAGCTCTGCTACACGCTTCCAGTGGGCTCTTGGGCAAGTCACTTATTCTCCCAGTGCCTTAGTTACCCATATGTAAATTGGGGCTACTGCTGCCAGTGTGAGAACTTCAGGGATTGGCTGTAGCTCAACGGGGCCCTGGTCGCTGCTGGGTGCTACTGTGATATAAATAATGTGGACCAAAGTCATGCTCCTCTAACTGAAAGCGCCGCCCTTTGGGTGGAACATGGTGGATGTCTACCGGCACACAGCAACCTGACATGGCTAATTAGGACAGCAGGGCAAACGGAGAGACAGAATGTAGTTACCCATGTTGGAACTTGCTCGGCACAACAGAGCTATTTTTGTCAACCTTTTATGGCCGCAAGCGGACAGGAGCACAAGCTGTAGGAAAGAGGAAGGCTGGCCTAGTGGTTAGAGCCCTAGCCTGGGACTCAGGAGAAGTGGGTTAAATGCTCTGCTCTGCCTCAGTCTCCCGGTGCCTTGGTTTCCCCATCTGTAAAATGGGGATAATAGTGACTGTGAGAACAAACACATGGAGGATTGTGAGGCGCTCAGTTACTACGGTGCCATCGGATGAGCGAGAGGGGTCTGAGGGCTCTTTGGAAGAGCCCTGTGATGTTAGCTGTGACAGGTGCAGCCTGGGACAAGCTCCCCTCCCTCAAACGTCACAGGGCCTAGGACTGGAAGGGACCTCCTAGGTCAGCAGGTCCAGTCTCCTGCTAGCTAACCCCAGCACATACACGTAAAGCTGGCTAGGGGGGTTGTTCCCTGGTGGGAGGCTGCTCCAGACCTTCCCCCGCTCTGATGGGTAGAAACCTTCCACTAATTTCCAGTCTGAATTTGTTCATGGCCACTTTATCCCCGTTTGTTCCTTGCCAGCACTGTCCACTAGTGGCACAAGCTCTTCTCCCTCCCTGGTGTTTACCCCCCTTCCCTGCTGTATTTATAGCGAGCTGCCAGAGCCCTGCTCAGCCTTCGTTTTCCTAGGCTCTTTTCATCCCCTCTTATAAGACAGGCTCTCCGGTCCCCTGACCGTCCTCGGAGCCCTTTCCTGCACCTGCTCCACTCTGAATTCCTCTTTCTGGAGTTGCACCCAGTATTCCAGACGAGGCCTCCCCGGTGCCTTGTTCCGGGACATTGACTCTTCTGTAGCTCAACTGACCCGCCCCCCAGGGTCGCAGCTGCCCGCATCAGCTTTCCAAAACACCTCGGCCGCAGCTGCCTCATGTTTCCATTAGATGAAAAGAGAAAAAGGGGAGCTGTCCCCAGGCTGACCTCGCCTTGCACCAGTGAAAATCACTGCGCTCGGATTTCCAGAGTCCTGATCCTTTGGGGCGGCCCAGCTCAGAGAAGGCAGGGGCATTTTGGATGAAATTTTGTCTCAAAGGCCTGCTTGGGAATGCCATTGTCTCTCACTAGCTAAGGGACGCATTCAGGCCTTGTGCCATCAGTGCAATCGCGCTGAAGCAGCTGCAGCTACTGAAACGGCTCCATGTCTAGTTGGCAGCCAGTATCAAGCGGAGTGCCCCAAGGGTCGGTCCTGGGGCTGTTTTTGTTCAATATCTTCATTAATGATCTGGAGGATGGCGTGGACTTCACTCTCAGCAAGTTTGCAGATGACACTAAACTGGGAGGAGTGGTAGATACANTGGGGATAATAGTGACTGTGAGAACAAACACATGGAGGATTGTGAGGCGCTCAGTTACTACGGTGCCATCGGATGAGCGAGAGGGGTCTGAGGGCTCTTTGGAAGAGCCCTGTGATGTTAGCTGTGACAGGTGCAGCCTGGGACAAGCTCCCCTCCCTCAAACGTCACAGGGCCTAGGACTGGAAGGGACCTCCTAGGTCAGCAGGTCCAGTCTCCTGCTAGCTAACCCCAGCACATACACGTAAAGCTGGCTAGGGGGGTTGTTCCCTGGTGGGAGGCTGCTCCAGACCTTCCCCCGCTCTGATGGGTAGAAACCTTCCACTAATTTCCAGTCTGAATTTGTTCATGGCCACTTTATCCCCGTTTGTTCCTTGCCAGCACTGTCCACTAGTGGCACAAGCTCTTCTCCCTCCCTGGTGTTTACCCCCCTTCCCTGCTGTATTTATAGCGAGCTGCCAGAGCCCTGCTCAGCCTTCGTTTTCCTAGGCTCTTTTCATCCCCTCTTATAAGACAGGCTCTCCGGTCCCCTGACCGTCCTCGGAGCCCTTTCCTGCACCTGCTCCACTCTGAATTCCTCTTTCTGGAGTTGCACCCAGTATTCCAGACGAGGCCTCCCCGGTGCCTTGTTCCGGGACATTGACTCTTCTCTAGCTCAACTGACCCGCCCCCCAGGGTCGCAGCTGCCCGCATCAGCTTTCCAAAACACCTCGGCCGCAGCTGCCTCATGTTTCCATTAGATGAAAAGAGAAAAAGGGGAGCTGTCCCCAGGCTGACCTCGCCTTGCACCAGTGAAAATCACTGCGCTCGGATTTCCAGAGTCCTGATCCTTTGGGGCGGCCCAGCTCAGAGAAGGCAGGGGCATTTTGGATGAAATTTTGTCTCAAAGGCCTGCTTGGGAATGCCATTGTCTCTCACTAGCTAAGGGACGCATTCAGGCCTTGTGCCATCAGTGCAATCGCGCTGAAGCAGCTGCAGCTACTGAAACGGCTCCATGTCTAGTTGGCAGCCAGTATCAAGCGGAGTGCCCCAAGGGTCGGTCCTGGGGCTGTTTTTGTTCAATATCTTCATTAATGATCTGGAGGATGGCGTGGACTTCACTCTCAGCAAGTTTGCAGATGACACTAAACTGGGAGGAGTGGTAGATACGCTGGAGGGTAAGGTTAGGATACAGAGGGACCTAGACAAATTAGAGGATTGGGCCAAAAGAAATCTGATGAGGTTCAACAAGGACAAGTGCAGAGTCCTGCATTTAGGACGGAAGAATCCCATTCACTGTTACAGACTAGGGACCGAGTGGCTAGGCAGCAGTTCTGCAGAAAAGGACCTAGGGGTTACAGTGGACGAGAAGCTGGATATGAGTCAAGAGTGTGCCCTTGTTGCCAAGAAGGCTAACGGCATTTTGGGCTGTATAAGTGGGAGCATTGCCAGCAGATCGAGGGACGTGATCACTCCCCTCTAGTCAGCATTGGTGAGGCCTCATCTGGAGTACGGTGCCCAGTTTTGGGTCCCACACTACAAGAAGGATGTGGAAAAATTGGAAAAAGTCCAGCGGAGGGCAACAAAAATGATTAGGGGGCTGGAGCACATGACTTATGAGGAGAGGCTGAGGGAACTGGGATTGTTTAGTCTGCAGAAGAGAAGAATGAGGGGGGATTTGATAGCTGCTTTCAACTACCTGAAAAGGGGTTCCAAAGAGGATGGATCTAGACTGTTCACAGTGGTACCAGATGACAGAACAAGGAGTAATGGTCTCAAGTTGCAGTGGGGGAGGTTTAGGTTGAATATTAGGAAAAACTTTTTCAGTAGGAGGGTGGTGAAGCACTGGAATGGGTTACCTAGGGAAGTGGTGGAATCTCCTTCCTTAGAGGTTTTTAAGGTCAGGCTTGATAAAGCCCTGGCTGGGATGATTTAGTTGGGATGAAGGGCTTGTCTACACGTGAGTCTTATTCTAGATTAAGGCTGGGCGTGAACTCAGAGTGGAACTGCTAGTCCAGAATAACTCCCTGTGTGGAAAAGGGATTTATCTGGCCCCCCCATTACCACTGTATCTGAGCCCCGTCCCAGTCTAATGTATTTCTTCTCACAAGACCCCTGTGTGGTAGGGCAGTGCTGTTACGCCCATTGTACAGATGGGAAGGAACCCACAGGGAGACTAAGTGACTTGCTGAATTTCACGCAGTCCATGGGGGAAGCAGGGAATTGAAGCCGGTCTCTCAAGTGCCAGGCTAGCCACCCTAACCACTGGGCCAGGCTTCCTCTCGACTGCAGGACAGCTACTGTGTGGGGATCCGGGGCTGCACTTGCCATAAAACACAGAGCAAATGTACTCGTTAACTGAATGCCCATCCCCCTTTGAAAATCCTGGCCAGTCAGAGAATCGGGTCTGCCTCGGCCACCTCTGCTCTTCCGTTTCACCCGCCTGACGTGGCAGTTCCTCTCCAACAGGCCAGGGCCACGGGCTGCCCTGCTCCTGTTCACCTGGCACCTGGGCCTCATCACCTGCTCGGAGGGAAGGCCGGAGCCTCTCTGGAAACGGGTGCAGGCCAGACCCCAAGGCGGGGGATGAAGCTGCAGTAACTGAGGCTGGGCCGGGGAACTGAGCAGGGCTGGCAACCCAGCCCGGAGCTCCCGGCACCCTCCCAAGCTGCTGGGGCCCTCCCCACCCCGCACAGGGCGGGAGCTGCGCTGGGGTGATAAGCTTCAGCCCCCCGAGGAGCTGAGCTGGGTCCCTGAGGGCTGAGGCCCCTTTATGGGGGGTTTTCCCCACGTGCTCCTGTGGAACAGGAAACCTGCCTCTGCTAGTCCCCTAAGCCCCTCCACTAACTCACTCCCTCTGCACCCTGCCTAGCCCCCAAGGGACTGAACCCCCCCCAGCGGGCATGGCAGAGCAATGAGGGGGGGGCAGCACACTATATCCTGGTCCATGCAGCCAGGGCACAGCCTTTGACTGGCGTTACAGGGGCTCAGACACCCCGGCACCAGCAGCGGTTTCCCCTGGGGCGCCGACCCACTGGGCCCGTCCCTGCCCAAAGAATGACCCAACCACCGCTCCTTTCACCCGTCCAGGGGATAGAACTATCGCTGGGGTTGGACAGAGCCCTGCCCTGTGCAGCCGCCTCCCACGCTGTGTCCCTGGAGCGGCTGGCCGGGTCCATGGTGCGGGCGGCTCTACACGCCATCCCGCCAGGCCGCCCGCAGCCTGGCCTTCACCTTGAAGGGCTGCACCTGGAGCACCACGCCGAACTTGCCCTCCAGCGTGGGCAGCGGCTGGCCCGGGGGGGCCTCCAGGGTGAACCGCTGCAGGATCCAGGCCAGGAAGAGGAAGAGCTCCATCTTAGCCAGGCCTTCGCCCAGGCACACCCGGATCCCGGCTCCGAAGGGCAGGTAACTGGGCGAGGGGGAGTAGAGCCGATTGCCCCGCTCGTCCAGGAAGCGACCTGCAGGGGGCGCAGCAGCCTCGTTAAAGGGTGGGACGGCCTCCCCGCTTCGGTGGGGCCCTCCCCCCTTCCTTCGTGTTCAGCTGCGGGGCAAAGGGCCCGGACAGAGCCCCACTTGTGTGGGGGAAGTGGGGGCTCCGGGCTGAAGCTGGCGCAGGCCGTGGAAGTGCTGGCTTTCCCCCCCAGCCCCAGCCCAGAGGGAGAGGCGTAGCATAGGGCGTATCCCAGCCAGTCACACTGTGCACTTGGTGGCTCTCATAAGGGCAGAGACCTGCCGAACTCATCTCACACGTCCCTCCAAAGGGCTGTGCCGTGAGGCCAAGGCCCGATTCGTAGCAGCTACCTGATGGCGTGAGCTCTGCGCCCTAGACCCAGTCTCCTGCACTCTCCCCCCCACCACCACCACCACCGCCACACACACACACTTGGGTCTGTCCTCATTCCCTTGCTCCATTCGAAGGCGCGAGACGATGCCTCTGCACTTGGAGCCTCTCTGATTTATCACCGGCCCCTGTGGGCCCCCTGATCCTGACAGCCCTCACCTCCCGGGAAGAAGCTCCAGCCTGGCACAGCCCAGTCTGCGTAAGGTTAATACAAGGTGGGCCAACCTGGTGCTGAACGCAGGAGGCTCCAATGCAGCAGGTCACCTGTGGGCCCAGCGCTGCCCAAACAGAGGGTAGCAGGTCCCATTGCTCAGCAGCGCCCCCTTCTGGATGCTTGAGGAGCAGCGTCGCTAGGCTCCACGCAGCCCCGCGCTGTCCTCCGCCTGGGAGGATGGGGACTGTGGCCTGGGGACTCGAGGGAGGGCAGCACCTCCTAGCCCAGGGATCCCCCCCAAGCTCGAATGAGCCCCTGGCCGCAGCTCTCCCCGGCAGTGATCTGGGCTGCAGCCAGCTCCAGGCTTTGCTCGGCGGTAACAGAGAGAGAGGCAAAGTCTGGCACTTCCCTCTCAACCCAGCCTGGCTCAGCGACGACCCCGTCGGCCCGGGGGGCAGAGACGGGCGGGTGCTGATGCTAAGCCCAAAGGGCGGAGAAAAGGACCCACCTGGGTTAAACTCCCCTGGCTTGTCCCATTCCTTCTCGTCGTGGTGAAGGGACCAGAGGTTGATGATGACCCGGGCTCCCTTTGGGATGGTGTATTCCCCGATGCTGCAGCGTGGGGGGAGAGGGAATAATTCAGTGCCTCGCTCAGCCATCACCTCCTCCCCCTGCCAAAGGAGGGACAGGGCTGGGCCACGAGCTGGGCTGTGTCTCACCTGGCGTCCGTAAGGGCCACGTGTGGGATCAGCAGAGGGGAGACAGGCCGGATGCGAAGGACCTCGCTGATAGTGGCCTCCAGGTAGGGTAGCTGCTGCCTGTCGCTGAGCTGGGGGTGTCTCTCGAAGCCGATCTTCTGATCCAGTTCCTCCTGGATCTTCCTCTGCACCTGGGGGCACAGGCCAGCCAGGCCAGCGTTAGCCGAGGGAGGGGATTGCTAAGGGCTACGGGTCTCCCTATGGCAAAGCACGTCACTTTGGTCCAGCTACTAAATGACCTGGGTAGGGTACATATACTACTGCCCCCTAGTGGATTGAATCAGGACCCCTCACCGTGTGTCCCGGGCCCTGTAAGGCCAAAAGCTAATGGAGATTCTCTGTAAGAACTGTCTGAGTTCTGTCCCTAGCTTGGTGTGCAGCAGAGCCCCAGTCGATAGGGTCCCAGCAGGGCCCGGCTTTGTCACAATATTGACCCAGAACAGCCTGTTTGGCCCCTTCAAGCAGGACAGATGTGAAGAATCGCTGTTAAATGCTCGCCTAGGTCTGAGTGGGGTTTCCAGGGACCCCGGGGTCATTGAGGGGGACCCTAGCCCAAGCCAGGTAAGGGGTAGCTACTCCAGAGGAGGTTGTTAGTCTAGGATAGACAGGAAATGCCTGGGGACCAGGCAGGGCCGGCGTAACCCATTAGGCGACCTAGGCGGTCGCCTAGGGTGCTGCTATTTTGGGGGCGCCAGCACCGCGGCCACCCGTAGAAATTTGGGGGCGGGACCTTCCGCCGCCGCTGTTGGGGGCGGGATTTTGGGGGCGGGACCTTCCGCCGCCTAGGGCACCGGCAAAGCTGGCGCCACTACTGGGACCAGGCCACTGGGGACACGCTCATCCTGCCCTCCATGTTCGACAGCCAGCCCTGGGGCCACCCAAGGAATGGCCTGGAGGAGGGGCACCCTAGAAGGGGACTTCTGGGCGCTCTTCTCCAGCGGGCTCTGCGCTTGGGGGTGGGCGCGGGGCGGAAGGGCCGGGTGGCTGCGCGCACCTCCGGGTAGTGGAGCAGGTAGAGCACAGNCCTGGGGCCACCCAAGGAATGGCCTGGAGGAGGGGGCACCCTAGAAGGGGACTTCTGGGCGCTCTTCTCCAGCGGGCTCTGCGCTTGGGGGTGGGCGCGGGGCGGAAGGGCCGGGTGGCTGCGCGCACCTCCGGGTAGTGGAGCAGGTAGAGCACAGCCCACTTGAGCACGGTGCTGGTGGTCTCGACGCCCGCCCCGAAGATGTCGCCCACGGTCATGAGGAGATGGTCGTCCGTCAGCTCCAGCGGCGGGGCCAGCCGGCTGTTGTTGTTCTCCATATTGAGCTGGGCGCGCAGCAGCGCATCCATCAGGTCGTTGGCCGAGTCGCTGCCCAGCGCTTCCTGCAAGGGGGCAGGACAGCAGGGGTCAGAGGCGGCCCCAAGGGGAGCTGGGCGGCCGGGCCCCTCCTGGCCCCCCGCTACTCCTCAGTGTCAGTTCATACGCCGGGGAGATCGGATGGGCCTAGGGGGTGGTTGTCCCCTCCCCATCCAGAAAGACCCCCCCACTAGGGGTGGATGAGGAGGAATGGGCCCGACTCTCCAAGCCAGGTGAAGGTGGCCATCCAAGATGGATGGGAGCAGCTTCTTTGCCCCTGACCTGTGGCGAAACCTCCCACCTCCCCAGCACTCTCTTCCCCGGCCCGGTGGGGGCTGGAGACAAGGGCAATGTTCGGTCCTGCCTGGGAACAATACTAATCCTGGATAATAACACCTCGCTCTCAAAAGTAGGTCTCACGGTACTTTGCAAAGGTACCATTAGCCCCATTTTACAGATGGGGAAACGGAGGCCCGGGGAAGGGACATGACCTGCCCACCGTCACTCAGCAGGCCAGCGGCAGAACCCAGCTCTCCTATTCACTAGGCCTCTCAATGTGGCTGGGAAGTATCATTAGCCTCATGTTGCAGGTGGGAAACTGAGGCATGGAGTGGGGCCGTGACTTGGCTCAGGTTACACAGTGGGTCAGCAGCAGAGCTGGGAATTGGACCGACATCTGCGCTGCTGCAGGACGTTTCTATCCTACCCGCTCCAGAGTGGGGTGCGGTGGCAGAGCTGAGCGTGGGGGAGCCCAGGACTGGGGTAGCAGCAGGTGCTGGTGTTCAGGACGGGGGGGGGGGGCACTAGCAGCGCTGGGACAGGCAATCCCATGCTGTAACCCCCTCCCCACTGTACACCAAGCACTGGTGTGGGAAGAGTTTCTTTTCCTTTGAGTAAGGTGAGGGTTGTACATGGGGGTGTGTGTGGGGGGTATGGCTCCCTGGTACTTCTAAACCCCTCCCTTCATACAGCCCCACCAGTCACAGCAGGTGATGTGTGCTCCCATCCCCCGGGGTCACGCAGGTAGCTGGTCAGCTGGGGCTCCTGCTGCCTGGGGACAGATCAGCAATGGGGGGTGCAGATCTCCACTGGTCCCTGCTGCTTCCCCACTGGGGCCTGGCAGGGCCTCGATGATTTGGAAACATGGGGTGCAGATTGTAGCAATACATCCCCCTGCCCGGCGGCTGGGTCCCAGCCTGCGAGCGGCCACGCCGAGCCACCTACCTTGTGTTCCTTGAACTGCTTCTGCAGCAGCTGGTCTCTGACCTCCACGCACCTCTTCAGCAACGCCAGGTCCTTGTTGGGAAAAACCTGCGGGAGGAAAGACCAGCGGTGACGCCCATTCGTTCCACTTCATCTCAGCCCGGCCCCACGTGCTCCCGGGGGGCAGCTGACGTGCCCTGCGACGGCTGAGGCAGGTGTGCATCCCGATCCAGAGCAAGTCCCCCCTGGTTCCCAAACTAGCCCTTTTCCTCCAGAGCCCTGGGTCTCCCAGCAGCTCCAGCTAGAGGGGGGGCAGGTGGCCCACCGGGGTCCGTAGGACCCTTAGTGTCAGGTGCCTCGTTTGGGCAGCAAAACGCTGTGGGCCAAAGTCACCCACTTCTTCTTCTTTCGAATGGCTGGGGTAGGTAGCAACAACGGCAAATGTCTAGCGACCTTTGAGAGCCAGCACGTGGCCGCAGCAGTGAGCTGGGGACTGTCCTTCAGGGGGCAAGACGACAACCTTCGCCTGGTGCTTCTGTAAAGTGCTGGTGTTTTCTGTGCTCTGTGTTTTGTGCAAATCCACCCATGTACCAAGGTCGTCAACTGGCCGCTGGACGTCATTTTACCGACCTCCCAGTGAACGTAGCAACGGTTCTATAGTCACCCACTGACTTCAGTGAATTCGTGCCTGGTGCAGCTCAAGCCAGAGAGAGGTTCTATGGGCTACTAGGAGAGTCCCAGCCGGCCCACTTTGGCCAGTGAAAAGCGAGGAGGGGCAAATCAGAGGTGGGCTAAGAGCGACTGTCCATCTCCCCTCTTCCACCACCCCCTCCAGCTCTCACCTGCAGCCAGGGGAAGATGTCCACCAGGCTCTCTTGGGCCACCGTGTCCACGATGCCTTGACTATACTGCAGCATGGCCTCGAACTCGGGGTCCCCTCGCCTGTAGCAGGAGCTGAAGCACAGAGAGCACACCACATTGGTGACGGCTCGGTTGAGCTCCGGGGCCATGTCCAGGAGGGTGTCCTGCGAAGTGCTCAGAGTCTCGCACATGGAGGCAGCTTCCCGACAGACTAGAAGGCAGGGGAGAGATGGCGGCGCATCTGGTGAGTACCGGGGTCTAGCAAGCGGGGACAGCGGATTGAGCCTGGGGGGTGTCAGCACAACTGGGGTGAGGGTAGCTGGAACTGGACTAAGGGGGGGGCACGTCGTGCACAGAGCTGGAATAGCCGGGGGCTGCGGGTCGGTATTGGCAGCGCTGTGGGAGATCCCGTGACCGGAATAGCCGGGGGCTGCGGGTCGGGATCGAGGGGTATCGGCAGCGCTGTCAGGGAAGCCCATGCCTGGAATAGCCGGGGGCTGCGGGGCGGTATTGGCAGCGCTGTGGGAGATCCCGTGCCCGGAATAGCCGGGGGCGGTGGGTCGGGATGGAGGGGTATCGGCAGCGCTGGGGGGGAGCCCGGGACCGGAAGAGCCGGGGGCGGCGGGTCGGGGTCGGGGGGTATCGGCAGCGCTGTCAGGGAAGCCCATGCCTGGAATAGCCGGGGGCTGCGGGGGGGGGTCGAGGGGTCTCGGCAGCGCTGTCAGGGAAGCCCATGCCTGGAATAGCCGGGGGCTGCGGTTCGGTCTCAAGGGGTATTGGCAGCGCTGTGGGAGCTCCCGTGACCGGAATAGCCGGGAGCTGCGGGGCGGGATCGAGGGGGAGAGGCGGCGCTGTGCGGGAGCCCGTGACGGGAATAGCCGGGGGCTGTGGGCTGGGATCGAGGGGTATCGGCAGCGCGGTCAGGGAAGCCCATGACTGGAATGGCGGGGGGCGGGGGAGGGGAGGGGGGGGGGGGCACGTGGTGCACAGAGCTGGAATAGCGGGGGGCTGCGGGTCGGTATTGGCAGCGCTGTGGGGGGGGCCGGTGCCGGAATAGCCGGGGGGTGCGGGTCGGGATCGAGGGGAATGGGCAGCGCTGTGGGGGTGCCCGGGACCGGAATGGGCGCGGGCTGCGGGTGGGGACCGGGGGGTATCGGCAGCGGTGTGGGGGAGCCCGTGACCGGAATAGGCGGGGGGGGGGGGGGGGGGTATGGGCAGCGCTGTGGGGGTGCCCGTGACCGGAATAGCCGGGAGCTGCGGGGCGGGATCGAGGGGTATCGGCAGCGCGGTGGGGGAGCCCATGACCGGAATAGCCGGGGGGGGCGGGGCGGGGGGGGAGCCCGTGACCGGAATAGCCGGGGGCTGCGGGTTGGGATCGAGGGGTATCGGCAGCGCTGTCAGGGAAGCCCATGACTGGAATAGCCGGGGGCTGCGGGTCGGGATCAAGGGGTATTGGCAGCGCTGTGGGGGAGCCCATGACCGGAATAGCCGGGGGCTGCGGGTCGGGATCGAGGGGAATAGGCAGCGCTGTGGGGGGAGCCCGTGACTGGAATAGCCGGGGGCGGTGGGTTGGGATTGAGGGGTATTGGCAGCGCTGTCAGGGGAGCCCGTGACCGGAATAGCCGGGGGCTGCGGGTCGGGATCGAGGGGAATAGGCAGNGTGCTGTGGGGGAGCCCGTGACTGGAATAGCCGGGGGCTGCGGGTCGGGATCGAGGGGTATCGGCAGCGCTGTGCGGGAGCCCGTGACCGGAATAGCCGGGGGCTGCGGGTCGGGATCGAGGGGTATTGGCAGCGCTGTGGGGGAGCCCGTGACCGGAATAGCCAGGGGCTGCGGGTCGGGATCAAGGGGTATTGGCAGCGCTGTGGGGGAGCCCGTGACCGGAATAGCCGGGAGCTGCGGGTCGGGATCGAGGGGTATCGGCAGCGCTGTGGGGGAGCCCGTGACTGGAATAGCAGGGGGCTGTGGGTTGGGATCGAGGGGTATCGGCAGCGCTGTGGGGGGAGCCCAGGGCTGGGATAGCCCGGGGCCTGCAGGGCGGGATTGGGAGGTGCGGGCGGTACCGTGGGTGGGGGGAGCCCAGGGCTGGGATGGCCCGGGGCGGGGAGGGGGGGAGTGGGAGGGGGCGGCGGTACCGGGTGTGCGGGGAGCCCGGGGCTGGGATAGCCCGGGGGCTGCAGGGCGGGATTGGGGGGTGCCGGCGGTCCCATGTGTGCGGGGAGCCCAGGGCTGGGAGAGCCCGGGGTCTGCAGGGCGGGAGTGGGAGGTGCGGGAGGTACCGGGAGTGCGGGGAGCCCAGGGCGGGGATAGCCTGGGGTCTGCAGGGCGGGATTGGGTGGTGCCGGCGGTACCGTGTGTGCGGGGAGGCGAGGGCTGGGATGGCCTGGGGTCTGCAGGGCGGGATTGGGTGGTGCCGGCGGTACCGTGTGTGCGGGGCGCCCAGGGCTGGGATAGCCCGGGATCTGCAGGGCGGGATTGGGAGGTGCCGGTGGTACCGTGTGGGCGGGGAGCCCAGGGCTGGGATAGCGCGGGGCCTGCAGGGCGGGAGTGGGAGGGGCCGGCGGTACCGTGTGTGCGGGGACCCCAGGGCTGGGATAGCCCGGGGCCTGCAGGGCGGGATGGGGAGGGGCCGGCGGTACCGTGTGTGCGGGGGGCCCAGGGCGGGGATAGCCCGGGGTCTGCAGGGCGGGGGTGGGAGGTGGCGGTGGTACCGTGTGTGCGGGGAGCCCTGGGCGGGGATGGCCTGGGGTCTGCAGGGCGGGATTGGGAGGGGCCGGTGGTACCGTGTGTGCGGGGAGCCCAGGGCTGGGATCGCCCGGGGTCTGCAGGGCGGGATTGGGAGGGGCGGGCGGTACCGTGTGTGCGGGGAGGCGAGGGCTGGGATGGCCTGGGGTCTGCAGGGCGGGATTGGGTGGTGCCGGCGGTACCGTGTGTGCGGGGAGGCGAGGGCTGGGATGGCCTGGGGTCTGCAGGGCGGGATTGGGTGGTGCCGGCGGTACCGTGTGTGCGGGGAGCCCAGGGCTGGGATATCAGAGGATAGATGTGGGGTAGGCCAAACATGGGGTAGGTCAATGAACAGATGGGAGAAACTGAGGCACAGCACACCACTGTGACTTGCCCAAGGAATCTGTGGTGGAGCAAGGAATATAACCCAGATCCACTGGCTGCCAGCGCTGCACCCTACCCGCTAGCCCATCTGTCCCCTGTGCCGGCCGGCCTCCCTAGATGCAGAGGCAGGGGTGCGACACTTACTGATTTTCTCTAGGGCCAGCGTCCCTTTTCCGAACATGGAGAGTGCCGCGTGCACCTGCTTGCGCTGGAATTTCCAGAGCGGGCTGTAGCTGGCGAAGGCGATGTCTTTGCCGTCCCTGGTCAGCACGTCCGTGGTCACCTGAGGGCGAAGAGAGGGACCTAGCAATCTCTTCCTCCGCTGGCAGGACAGTGAGACGGGGGTCGCAAGCCTGGCCTGGGAGCCAGCGATGTCACCTTGCCACTTCTGCACCATCCCAGCCTGACGACGGCAGGGTTCTTCCCTGGGGCCCGGCCCCCCCTGGGCGTTGGAGCTGACCTGGATCAGCCGAGCAGTGCGTAGCTCCGGCCGGGCCCAAGGGCTAAGCCAAGGTCTAGTGCTCTGCACGGCCATGGGGGACACAATGGGCTGCCTCCAAGTCCCGGGCGATGGGGACAGTGCCTGTAACCTGCGTGGCGCACAGGAGCGCCTTGTCTTGGGCACTGGTGCCCCCCTCTGGATAGTTAAGGAACAGCATGGCTGGGATTCGACAGGGGAGGAAATGGGCCAGCCTGGCCTCTGGCCCGCAGGTCTCTGGAGTTTGGTGCCTGAGCTTTGTCCTGTCTGCGGCTGGGGTTACAGGGCTGATGGAGTGGCGGCGTGGGAGCAGCTGGCGGTGTGGGAGCTTCCTGGCCTGCCCACTTGGCTGCAGTTCCAGTCTGCTTGGTTAGGGCTGGGGGAGCAGCCTTTCACCTCCACCGCGCCCTCCTCCTCCCACCNGGCCCGCAGGTCTCTGGGGTTTGGTGCCTGAGCTTTGTCCTGTCTGCGGCTGGGGTTACAGGGCTGATGGAGTGGCGGCGTGGGAGCAGCTGGCGGTGTGGGAGCTTCCTGGCCTGCCCACTTGGCTGCAGTTCCAGTCTGCTTGGTTAGGGCTGGGGGAGCAGCCTTTCACCTCCACCGCGCCCTCCTCCTCCCACCCCACACTTCCTGGCCCTACGCAAGTTCAACGTCACTGGGGCTGGCAGAGTTGTACCCCTTGGACCAATGGTAAATTTGGCCCTTTGGGGCTGTGTGACGCCCTACACACAGTCAGTGAAACCACCCCTAGAGCACACTTCATCCCAGAGCATCCACGAGAGCTTTGCATGTTATGCAGGCACCAGAGCAGTTTAACCCAGCACTGAAATGCAGCCACCTCTGGGATGGAACGCAGCCCCACTTTAACAGTGCATACCAGTCTCACCCAACAGTTTGGGACAAGAAGTGATGTGCCCTCCCCCATTGAAACCAGAAGGGGAATGTGGCCAGGGCAGGGGGTTCCTCTGGGACACATACATGTCCCTGGACCTGCAGCCTGGGTCAGCAGGGTCACTCTAATGTTGTGGGGCTAAATAAAGCAAAGGGGAAAAAACCCTGCGTGGCCTTCAGGAGCCAGCTGTGAGTAGAGACGCTGCCGCGGTGGGGTCATTACTGTCACATACTGAAGTAACCCTGTTGTGACCCAAGAGACCCTCTCAATGCCAGCTGACAAGGGGTTTCAGACATAGCCAGATTCTGGGCTGTCTATTCTGGTTCACCAAAGAATGTCAGGTGAGGTCTAAAGGGAAAGCCGGGGTCACACTGGTCATCAGAGGCGTTGTGACATGTATGTACAGAGACTTCGTGAGGCGTTATGCACAGAGACTGGAAATACATTTTAACGTCTGTACCAAGACAGCGTTGGCCAGACAGGTTTTCTGTCAGAGAAAGGATGTTTGTTCTCCTGTTTCTCTGTCAGCGTGTAAATAAAGCATAGGAAGCTAACACAATGGGTGCAGATCAATATACCAAGTCAACAGAGAGACACGAACACAACAGGGAAGAGCACACAGAAAAAACAAGCGCAGGGGGGTGAGGCGTGATACTGCCTCTGAGGACAGATAATAAACTTTGGGGATGCATGGAGAAGGCAAAGAGGACACCCCCTTCTCCTGCACCTAGGAAGTAAACGGTTAGTGCATTGATACCCATGAAAACCAGATCACAACCAGCCTTGGTCAAAATTTGGGGTGAGAGAAACTGCTGTAGGCAGGAGGTGAACCTGTGAGTTCTGTTTAGTCTCTGGAAAGCATGGTGTCATTTTGTTTTATGTGTAACCCTTTGTTTCCAGGTTCCTTACTCACCAGCTCCTGAAGCTCTAAACTCTGATAACAAACTTAGTTGTGTTTTCACTATAAATATCGTTCTGGGCTGTGGTGTTAAATCAAGCACTGATTTGGGGCTGAATTTGACCCTCTGGTGCATATACTGTGCCTTTGGGGACAGCAAGCCTGGGATTTCTGAGCGTAGCCAGTGTCAGGGGCTGGCTAGCCCAAGGCAACACTTCAAAGGGACGTGGGGAGTGGAGTGCACCTATTGTTGCCCTGCGAGGCAAAGTAGGGCCTAGCCCGGAGGAGAGTGCTTGGCTGGCTAACAGGCTGGTGGTGTTAGGAGCTGGCCTCCAGCTAACCACAAGCAGGATTCCTGTATGCTGGAGGTTGGGGGGAAACCAGGTGACTCACAAGCCTGGGTACCCTGAGAACCAGCCACCTTTATCATGAGGGTGCCACCTACATGGATAAAGAGGCTTTAGTTCCTGCACAGCAGCTCAAGGGTTAACAGGAGCATGGTCTTCCCCCCCCTGTGTGGGACAGGTCGGGGAGTCAGGGGGTAGATGGGTCTCACAGTCACCCCTCCCCTTCTTTCTGGCTAGATGGGAAGGAGGGGAAATGTGGGGTCACCATAGTGGAAAGGGTCTGACCCACTGCCCTAGTGTGTTTAGCACCTGTCATTCAACGATCTCAAAGCGCCTCAAGGTGGGGTATTATCCCCCTGCTTTTAGAGCTGGGGAAACTGAGGCACAGAGCGGGGTAGTGCCTTGCCCAAGGACCCCCAGCCAGCTGGGAATAGAACCCAGGTCTCCCACCCCTGTGCTCTACTCACTAGGCTTTGCTGCCTTTCTGTCCCAGGCAGCTAGAGGGACAGGGCCGTGTGGGTTACTTACGGTGTGGGGCCGGCCGGCGAAGGTCTTTCCCTTCTTCAGCAGCACCTCCTTGGCATGCAGGTAGTGGTTCACCACCACCATGTAGTGGGAGCCCATCTTCAGGGAGTAGAGGCTGCCGTATTTCTTCTGCAGGCTGTGGAAGAGGAGGTGGAGCTGGGGGTTACCGGCCAGATGCAGCAGGCTCCCGATGATGGGCAGGGAGGGCAGGCTCCTGGGGTACTTGGGCCTGGGCTCTGCTTTCCCCTTTGCCAGTCTCCAGAAGGAGAGGAGCGCCAGCACCAGGAGCAGCGCGCCCAGGAGTGGGACCATCGTCTTTCGATGTGGCCGTCGGCTCTCCCTGGAGCGAGCGAGGCGCAGTTCCCTTATAAGGGCTTTCGCTGACATTGCCTTGGCTTGGGGTTGCCTGTTGCCTTGCGGAGGGCTGTGTTATCAATCGCTTGGAAGATAACCACTCACTTGGGCTGGAACGCAGCCAGCCTCCTGGCTGCCAGTGCAGCGAGAGCAGAATCCGTCTGTAGTAAGTTTGGCTAATTGAGCTGGTCTTTGCCAGCTCCTAAAAATCCCAGCAAATCTCCAGCAATATCAACAGGGGTTGTGGGTTTGGCAGGCAGGGAGGATCAGCAGAGCCTCATTGGGTCAGAGCAAACCTAGGGAGCGTTACCTTTGCCAGGACGCAGGGCAAGACTTTCTTACTGTTATGTGCATTAGGGTAGCAGCTAGAGGCCCGAAGTGAGATTGTGGCCCCATTGGAGCAGGTACTGCACTGCTGCATAGCGAGAGCCACTCCTAGCCCCTAACCACTTACAATCCAGTTAGACAAAGGAAGATTTCAATCCCCATTGTATACATGGGGACCATTCAAGGAGTAAGAGACTGGCCAAAGGTGGGACTTGAACCCAGGCCTTCAGTGGCCTAATCCAGTGCTTTAATAATCGGGAGCCCTTCCTTAGCACTCCCTGGGGACCAGCCTGCTTGTGCAGGGATCTGGGCAGCGCTCATGGCTAAGCGGCCTCAGGCTAGGTCAGCAGCACATTGCTGGAAAAGCCGTGAAGTGCTGCAGGAAGTGGTGTTGGAAATCCAGTAGCGGGCGGTCTTCCCTCTGAATCAGTAGGGAGCCACCACCACTGGATCTCCCTCCTTAAAACCCACTTCTTAGAGCCATTCTCGCCTGATTTACTGCGTACTCTGGGAGCAAGGCGCTAGGGAGGGCTCCGAGAAGGGATCACGGCTGTGTTTTTATATTGCCAAAGTATCTGTATAGTGGCTATTGGGAACAGCCAAAATAACTAAATAGCACAGAAGGACGGTTTGTATGGCTAGCCACAAAAGGCACATTAACAGCGTCCATTCCCCAAGTGATCTGACCTGGGTAACACAGGCCATGGGACTTCCCTGAATTCATTCCTGTTTGAACTAGAGCAGGTCTTTTAGAAAAACGTGATTTAACATTTGCCAGTGATGGAGACTCCACCGTAACCCTGGGTAAGTTGTTCCAGTGTTTAATTACCCTCCCTGTTAAAAATATGCACCTTTAATGCTAGTCTAAACCTGTCCATTTTCAACTTCTAGCCATTAGCTCTTGTTATAGTTTTGTCTGCTAGACTGAAGCAGCCGCTAATCTCAAATTTCTGTCCCCCACGTAGGTATTTACAGACGGTGATCGTCACCCCTTAACCTTCTCTTTCATCAGCTAAACTGATTGAGCTCCTTGCATCTGTCACTATGAGGCATGGCTTCCAATCAATTGATCATTCTCGTGGCTCTTCTTTGAACCCTCTACGCTCACACAGGGTTGCATAGGTGTAACTGGGAGACAGGGTGGTGCATGGGGGGGGGGGGAAAGAACTCAGTTATACTCCTAGCTCGCAGAGTGAGATGGAAAACCCAACTTGAAGCATAGCTGAGCTGGGAGTCACTGAGGGATGTTAGACTGACACCGGTGTCTCACCTGAACCCACCCACTCAGAAAACTTGAGGGAGCTCTTTGCGCCTAAAGCAGTTAAACAATATGAGCACACAGCAATGCTGCAGCAACTTTTGGGGTGGACTGTGGAGCTGGGGCAGGCACAGATGTCTCTGTCACTAGTCCTGTCCTTTAGAATAAGGCCTGGCTACAACCCAGTGCTGTTTTCCAGTGAGTGGGAAGGAAAAGCGAGTGCCTTTGGGGTGCTTTGAAATATCCAGGCTCTACAGTTACATAGTTCCTCTGTGTAGAAAGAAGGGCAGTTATTTTTCAATCAAGCAGGAAACAACTCATAAGGGAACTGGCTTCTTTTGGAACGGCCTTAAAGGCCCCTTCCTGCTCTGATGCATGGGCTTTCCACGTCCGTAGGAAGTACCACAATGTCAGATGTACTCGATGACGTTAAAAAGGCCCTTGTGCCACATGATGTCTGCTCCTGTGTTTGCAGCACATTGGGTGAACCCAGCTGCAGTTTCTTCATGCGGCAGTGCCGTAGCCAGGGGTTGACCCAGTGAGGGGGGGACAGATCTCCATCCGGAAGAAGAGCCGAGGCAGAGGACGGAGCGGGGCAGGACTCCACATGGTGGGATTTCCTGTGGCAGTGGGAGTCCTCTTGAAAGGTGGCCTGAAAGAGGTGGGCCTCGCAGCCCTGAATCTTTAGCAATGAACGTGGATTCCTTTTGCACCCATTCCCCACAGGTTAGACAACGTGAGGCAGGTTACAGAACGGGAGAATCACTCTGGTGAAAAAGCACCAGCCCGCTCTAGCTTAGGGGCTCCCTCCAGCCCAAAGGAAGCCCTGAGGGCCAGGTGCGGCTCTCAGGTACATGGGTGCAGATGTGGAGAGCCTCTGCCAAACAAAATGGCGTCGCAAGGGATTTACCTCAGAGCAGAATTTGGACCCCAAGTCTGAGACATGAGGCAACTTTATTGCCTGCCTCATGCACATTCCCTTCTCTGAGTCCACCTAGAGCACCGGAGGGCCTCGTTAGCTGGTGCCGCGACCACCTGCAGGCATTCTGAGTGCTCGGCACACGGCACCGGGGGAGGGAGGGAATTAACCCGAGAAATTTGCCTCCAAAACTTTGTACCCCTTCCTCAACTGGCCCTAGGTGACAGAGGGCAGCCGCTGGCTGTGTGTTCTCTGGGAAGAGGCGGGCTGGGGCACGGAGTAGTGCTGTGGTTAAGTACAGGTCTGTCGCATCTTAGGCGCATTTAACATGTGCGATTTCAGCTTTACGCGGTCTGCAAAAACAAGAAAAAAACAAACAAAAAAGAGAAAAATAACAATTTAAATACTGTTTCTGTAGGGCGGGTGATTCCGCCCGCCATTACACTCAATGTAATTTTGACTATACGCGGTTTTCGCTTTACGCACTGACCGCGGAACGTAACCCCAGCGTAAGATGAGACAGACCTGTATGGCTTCACCTCTGCCTTTTTGCAGCTTGTGAGCTGTGTGATAAAGCAGCGCTTTGTTTTCTGGCTCAGTCTCGGGGTATTGTGTACCGTCAGGGCCGGCGCAACCCATTAGGCGACCTAGGCGGTTGTCTAGGGCGCTACTATTTGGGGGGCGCCGGTGCCCTGGTCGTCAGTGTAATTTTGGGGGCGGGACCTTCCGCCGCCGCTGTTGGGGGCGGCATTTTGGGGGCGGGCCCTTCCGCCGCCTAGGGTGCCGGAAAAGCTGGCGGCGCTCCTGTGTACAGATACCCAGGGCCGGTGCAACCATTAGGCAGACTAGGCAGACGCCTAGGGCGCCAAGATTTGGGGGCGCTGCCGCCAATCCAGACGCTGGCTGCAGATCCCAGACTGTAGGGAGGGAAGACGTAGATGATAAGAACCACGCTCCCAATGAATCGCTCTCCTGCCTTTAGAAAGTCAGCGAAGTCCCTGTGATTTGTTTGCTGTGTTGACAGGTACATTTACACAGTAATCGCTCCTTTGTGTAAGGGGACTGTTGCCCCCTTACTAACATTCAGTGGGGGTGTTTTGGTTGCTAGCTCCCAGCACTAAAAGGGGAGGGATCGATGGCAAATCAGGACCCTGAGACTGATAGTCCCCAGGAACAATGGCAAGAGGCCAATGCTCCAGATTGACAGGGCGGGCCAGCTAATCAAGGAGACAGAAGGCCAGGGTGGGTCCCGTCCTCCGTGTGAGCAGGAATGTGCCTGAGTCAGACAGAGTGGGGCCGAGCTAAGGAGAAAGCAGGGGCCCAAGCTGAGCGGGAGAGCAGAGCTGGGCCAGATCCAGAGGGGCCAGAGCTGCAGCCAGAAAGCCCCAGGGAGAGCAGATCCTGTGCTGGGAGCAGAGTTGCAGCCAAAAAGCCAGAGCACAGCCCAGAGAGAGCAGACGTGCCCTGGGAGCAGAGCTGCAGCAACCAGAGCCAGAGGGGCCAGACAAGCAGCCCAGGAAGCAGCCTGCAGAGCAGACCTGTCCTGTCCTGGGAGCAGAGCTGTAGCAACCAGAGCCAGAGAGGCCAGAGAAGCAGCCCAGGGAGCTGAAGGCAGAGCAGCAGCAGCAGCCGTGCTGAGGCAGTGTGGAGCTGGAGCAGTCCAGAGCTGGGTGCGGTGAGCAGCTGGGCAGAGTGAGGGGGACCCTGGGCAGTGGGCCCAGCACAGGGAGACGCCTCAGCCAAGAGGCCCTGCAGGCCAGACTTGGAGGGGGATCGTAACCCTGACAGGGCGGGGGCGATGCTGGGGAGAAGGGTCCTGCCACCTACAGCCTGAGAGCATGTGGCCACCGCCAGGGCAAGTGTCCAACCTGCAGCGTCTGTGCAGCACAGCCAGGACCTGAGAAGGTGGCCTGGGACCTACAAGGAACAGACTGTGAACTGCCCTGATGTTCCAGAGACACTGTCTGTAAATGTTCCCTGCCACAGAGCGGGGTGATGTGTTTTCCTTTAACCTTTCCCATTTTTCCTTGTTCTTTTTTTAAATTAATTGTTAAGTAAACAACTTGTATTTGCTTTATATTGTCTGGAATAATCAGTGGGTCAGGGAGGTGCCCAGTGCAGAAAGGGTACCCCGGAGTGGGGACACCTTAGCCCCTGTCCTAGGTGACCACAGCAGGGTTGGGGGTTGAGCCCCCCCAGGAATCCTGGGCCCAGCCTTGTTGGGGCTACGAGAACTCTGCCAGACAGGAGAGTCCTCAAGGGCAGGGAGGCCTCTGGGTCAAGGAAGTGGGAGCGAGGACTCAGATCCTTTCGCTCGCCCACTTCACCGGGGTAGCACAGAAGCCAGGAAAGTTCCCCACAAGAGCGGGACCATTCCCCCGCTTACATTTGCCTTGTAGATTGCACAGAGCCAGGAGGAGAGTGGAGCAGCTTGCGGCAGGAAGTGTAAGATCCCCGCTGGGGCTGAGCTGTGCTGTCAGTTAGGTGCGGCCGGGGCCGGCTTGCATGGCGTGCTCGGAGAGCAGGCTGCAGGGTTTGCAGGCAGAGGCTCTGCTGCTCCCTGGGGAGAGAAGGGAGGGACGCTGCGGCTGGCAGCTCTGTGGGGGCTCTCGTGTGGAGGGGCGGCTAAGCCGCTTTAACCCACCTCCCTGCGCCCCAGCTTTCTACCCTCCCGACCCTGCTTTGGCATGAGGGCAGCGCACTCTCTGCCTCACAGTCCTGCCTGCCCCTCGCCCCCCTGCCGGAGCGAGAGCCCAGCATTCAACTCCCCAGCCCGGGCGCAGGACGGACTCATGAAGGCAAAGCAGGCGACAGGCTCCCATTGCCCTGTTGCAATTGCACTTGGCCTGCTGCTGCTGCATGCCAGGGACTGGAGAGGAGAGCGCCCGTTTCACCTTGCGGCTCTTTGAATCCTACCCCGCCTACCGCCCCCCTCCACACCCAAACCCGGTCTGCTTCCCTTCCCCTCCCCAGCCAAACCCGAACCCCCACTGACCGAACCCGGTCTGCTTCCCTTCCCCTCCCCAGCCAAATCCGATCCTCCCAGTGACCGAACCCGGTCTGCTTCCCTTCCCTTCCCCAGCCAAACCCGAACCCCCACTGACCGAACCCGGTCTGCTTCCCTTCCCCTCCCCAGCCAAATCTGATCCTCCCAGTGACCGAACCCGGTCTGCTTCCCTTCCCCACCTAACCCGATACCCCACTGACCCAACCCGGTCTGCTTCCCTTCCCCTCCCCAGCCAAACCCGATCCTCCCAGTGACTGAATCCGTTCTGCTCCCCTTGCACTCCCCAGCCAAACCCAATCCCCCACTGACCCGAACCCAGTCTGCTTCCCTTCCCCACCAAACCCAGTCCCCCAGTATGACGGAGTATCCGCCATTCTAATTTTATAAAAACAACAAGGAGTCCGGTGGCACCTTAAAGACTAACAGATTTATTTAGGCATAAGCTTTCCTGGGTAAAAAACCCACTTCTTCAGATGCATGGAGTGAAAGTTACAGATGCAGGCATTATATAATGACACATGAAGAGAAGGGAGTTACCTCACAAGTGAAGAACCAGTGTTGACAGGGCCAATTCAATCAGGGTGGATGTGGTCCACTCCCAATAATAGATGAGGAGGTGTCAATTCCAGGAGAGGCAAAGCTGCTTCTGTAATGAGCCAGCCACTCCCAGTCCCTATTCAAGCCCAAATTAATGGTGTTAAATTTGCAAATGAATTTTAGTTCTGCTGTTTCTCTTTGAAGTCTGTTTCTGAAGTTTTTTTGTTCAAGAATAGTGACTTTTAAATCTGTTATAGAATGACCAGGGAGATTGAAGTGTTCACCTACTGGCTTTTGTATGTTACCATTCCTGATGTCCGATTTGTGTCCATTTATTCTGTTACGTAGGGACTGTCCGGTTTGGCCAATGTACCTGGCAGATGGGCATTGCTGGCACATGATGGCATATATCACATTAGTAGACGTGCAGATGAATGAACCCTTGATGGTGTGGCTGATGTGGTCGGGTCCTCTGATGGTGTCACCAGAGTAGATGTGGGGACAGAGTAGGCAACGAGGTTTGCTACAGGGATTGGTTCCTGGGTTAGTGTTTCTGTGGTGTGGTGTGTAGTTGCTGGCGGACTCCTTGTTGTTTTTGTGGATACAGACTAACACGGCTACCCCCTGATACTTGACACCATGCAAGGCTCTAATTTTATAAATTTTATTAATAACAATAATTGGATATTATAAAGGTAGAATAAAATGTAGTAGATTTTGATATGAAAGAATGAAGGAAGGAAGTGACAGTGTATTGAGTATAATGTATGTGATTTATTTTAAGATCCATGCTATGTTGTGCAAAGTAAAAACAATAACAATGTCAACATTGTCAGGTTATTCATTTATTTTTATTAAATATGTAGACTAAATAATGAAATTAATAAATTTTCAAGCCCAACATGTATTAATGATAATGAACAATGCCATATTATGCAGTATTCATTTTTGAAAGTTTATAATAAGCGATGCTCTGGGGGGAGGGGAGGAAGTGGGGGGGCGGCAGGTGGAAGTTTCGCCTAGGGCGCAAAATATCCTTGCACCGGCCCTGCAGGTACCGTGAGTGCGTCTTCTCCCTCTGCTCGTGGGAAATGAACCCGGCCTGACGTGAATGAAGCCGACACCGCTCTGCTGCCACCCAGGGTTACAATACATTGGGGCTCAAAGGGAGGCTTCTGGAGGACAGTTTCCTACCTACTGGGTTTAATGGCAGGATCCAGCCATCACCATGAAAGGAACTGCTCTAGATTGGAGAGTGAGGAACATACATCCACAGGGGTATTGTGCAGTCTAATTAACTTGTGGAGCAGTCTGAGATGGTGGGATGGAAAGTTCTGTAGAAGGGCAGCGTATTTTTATGAATATTATTGCTACTGTGTAAACGGGCAGGACGAAGGGCAGTGGGTTCAAACTACAGAATGGCAGATTAAATCTCAGGAAAAACTTCCTAACTGTAAGAATAGTAGGACAATGGCACAGACTGCCTAGGGAGGTTGTGGAAGCTCCTTCACTGGAGGTTTTCAAAAGGAGGCTGGAGCCATCTGTCTTGGATGGTTTAGCCACAACAAATCTGACATCTTGGCAGGCGGTTAGACTAGAACGACCCTTGTGGTCCCTTCTAACCCTATGGTTCTATGAATGACTAGCTGCCCCTTTACAATGGGCATCTTGCTGAGGCTGCTTGGGTTTACATCTGGTTGAAGTCTGGTCAGTTTCCTTTTTGCCATGGAGCCAAGACTCCATGACATCCTTCCAGCTGCTGTCAGGAAGGCTGATGCTGTCCCAGCTTCCTAGCATCCCCCCTTTTCCATTCTGGTGGCCTCGACAGCTGTCCTCAGTGGCTGGGTTCCCTTGAACACCTCAAGGTAATGGCCAGGACAGTGCTCGGAGCATACACTTAAATGACACGGACAAGACAGCATGTTCCAGAGCGAAGATAAACCACGTGTGCTGCAATTAAGGGCTTGTCGTGTTGGCCGAGCTCCGAGTTCTCTCTCTGATGCTGCCTGATTTCCACTGTACCCTTGGGGACAGATTCAGCAGAGTGGGCTCGAGGAGGTGGACAAAGTCAGTTACTTTTCCAAGGGTTTGTAAAGCTACTACTTGGGGGAATGAGACAGGGGCAGTGGGAGGGGAAGTAATGCAAATGACTATGCAGGTGCGGGGATGTAAGTCTGCATTGTGCCTCAGTTTCCCCCAAATAAAAAGGATAAGACTTACCCATGAGAATGAGTGAGGGGAGATCTGAGGCACGTGATCATCTACTCTAATCTCCTTTGAGACTCTCAACTGCTATAGCAGTGCAAAATGTTATATTAGCAGCAGTACATTGGTAGTATGTATGCGTTTAAAGCAGCCAGTAAGCAGTTTATTTACAAGAACAAAGATGACGTGTTTCCCTGGGCTAAGACCAGCAATGTCTTTCCCAAGCCAGTGTAAGAAGAGCAATCTCAAGAAGTGAAAGCTAGCGGCGAAGGTTATAATATCAAAGGAGTGTTGGCAAGTGGGCAGGGCAAGGGTCTGGGAGCTAAGACTCATGGGTTCCATGCCCAACTTTGCCACTGACTTGTTATGTGAATTGGGGCAAGTCACTTAGCCCTTCTGGGCCTGTTTACCCATCTGCAAAATGGAGTTAATTATACTCCCCTGCCTGTTGGGGGACAACTGATTCCCTAGTGTCTGTAAATCACTTTGAGATCCTGTGATGAAAAGTAAATAAGAAGCATTGTTATCGTTCTGAAGTGAAGTGGATGCTTTGAATTTTTCCTGTGCACGCTGAGGCCTGGTCTATGCTTAGAGTTTAGGTCAGCATAGCCATGGCTCTCAGGGGTGTGAAAAATCCATGCCGCTGACCACTGTAGCAAAGCTGAGCTTGTAGATGCAGCTAGGTTGATGAAAGGATGCTTCCTTCGACCTAGCTATTATTGCTGGGACAGGAGAGGTGGTTTTCCGACAGTGACAGAAAAGACCCTTCTATCAGTATAGGCAGTGTCTACACTACAGGTTACGCTGACATAGCTATGTATCGTAGCTACGCCACTCTAGCCCCTGTAGTCAGGGCCGGCTCCAGGGTTTTTGCCGCCCCAAGTGGCGGGGGAAAAAAAAAAAAAAGCCGCGATCGCGATCGGCAGCCCTTCGGCGGCAGCTCTCTTCGGCGGCAGGTCCTTCCCTCCGAGAGGGACTGAGGGACCTGCCGCTGAATTGCCGCCGAAGAGCCGGACGTGCCACCCCTTTCCGTTGGCCACCCCAAGCACCTGCTTGCTGCGCTGGTGCCTGGAGCCGGCTCTGCCTGTAGTGGAAACAAACCTTACTAATGAACGAGAAGCGAAGTAACCAACAGCTGGGCACATACAGGTCATTGGCTCCCAAGGCAGTTTTGTTATTGTAGGGTTGGATTGGATGGCTCTGCTGCACTGTACACACTGGTTTGTTAGTGCAAGCTGGCCCAGGAGCACTGCGCACATTTGCTTGTTAGTACAGGGTAGATCAGGAGGGCTGGGCTGAGGCCAGAGGGTTGTTATTTTAGTGTTGCTCATCCTGGCATGTGCCAGGCTGCTGTCACAGGTGCCTTTATTTTAAAGACAGCAGAGGTGTTTGATTGCAAATCATCCAGCTAGGGCGAATTAGATGCATGGCTGTAAACAAAGTTGCCAAGGCAGGAATTTGAGCGTTACCCGTACCCTGTTCCCACCCCCACAGACAAGAGCCCTGCAGCTGGGGACCATAAAACTAAGCATCTGACAGACACTGTGCATGCTTGACCCAGTCTGAGCTGGGCTCAGCACTGCCAGCTGGTTGGGATCAACAGGAAGGGCACAGCCACAGGGCATACCTCTCAAGTGCCCCTTGCTGTGCAGGACATCCCACAGCGGGCCCCGATTTTTGAAGTTGCCCCATGGTCCCACATGGCCATTGGAAAGTCCCAGGGTCGTATGGGGTGGGGGATCAGGTCAGTGTTCCCACCGGCAGATGCTGCCTGTTTCTGTGGCAGGGCCCCACTAGGGCTGGGAAGTGCCCCTTTGTTGTTTCCTGCCCTGGTTTGGGAACACTGAGCAGAGCAGCTGTGTGTTGGGGGGTTGAGGCTCCTTGCCTGTGGCTCAGCGCACGCCTGTCACTGCGGAGAGCTCATTATTAAACCTGCGGCTGCAGAACATTGCCCCCTCCCCCCCCCAGCCCTGCCTCGATTTCCCCACCACACTGACAACATGCTGCCAAAAATCACGTGGAGGGGCTGGGGCTGAGAAACAGCTGGTTTGAAATGGCCAGGGTAGGATCGGAGATTGCACATCCCCATATGGCTGAGTCGTTAGGAGCAGCTGCCCCAGAAACCTGGATCACTGCAAGGGAGTGGGGTGATGGGGTGAGAGGAAAGGGGAGCAACACTGTATCCTCTCGCAGACGGGACCTGGCAGGGATCAGGCTGAAAACCGTCTGTGCCCTGCCTGCCATAGGGAGGATTCTGCAAGGAAACTGTGCTTGAATAGTGCAGGGGGTTGGCAACCCCTCTCCCCTCCAAACAAAACATGTGGCCTAGGACCTCGCCGAGGGCGGGGTGCCCATGGGACCCCACGAGGGGTCACTAACCAGGGCCAGGCCTCTCATTGCAATGCTCACTGCCCCTGCTGCAGAGACCTGTGCCACCAGGCAGGACCTCTGGGGGCTGGAGCCAGGAGGAGCCTAGCCCCTGCTTCGCCTTCCCCTCTCGTTTGTCCTCCGGCGCTCGCCGTCGCCCGGCCTTGAGGGGGCGGGACGCAGGCTGTGGCAGCCCCCAAGATGGCGGCGGCTCCGGCGGGGAGCGCGGCCGATGCCCAGGCGCGGTTCGGCCGCTCGGTGAAGGGGCTGCTGATCGACAGGGTGACCGGCTGCGGCACAGACGTGATCGCCCTCACCAAGCAGGTGCTGAAAGGCTCGCGGAGCTCCGAGGTGAGGGCCCGCCGCCGGGACTACAACACCCAGCATGCAGTGCGCCAGCCGCGGGGTGTGCTGGGAAGTGTAGTCCGGCTGGGGAAATGCTCCGTGGGGGCCGGGGCTTGTGGTCTCTGGGTCCAGCTGGAGCAGGGTCAAAACGTCACGTCGCTGCCTTGTGCTGCCCACGCTGTGGGACGCTCCCAGCGGGGCTTGGGCGGAGCAGTGCATGCTGGGAACTGCCCCCTGCCCACGGGGGCTCCCCAGCCTCTCCCCCCCCCCCCCCAGCCTGAGAAGGGGACAGAGGTCTGGCTGGGGGAGCAACCTGCTCCTCCCCTCCCTGGATTGGGACCCAGCGGGTGTCCCCTTGCGAGCTGCGCCCAGGTCGTGCCCCATCAGTGGAGCACCCCTGAGCCTGATGGGGCTGCCCCAGCAAGCCATCCCAATCGGAGGGGTCGAGTGTAACTAAAATCTCCCAGCAAAACATCCTTGGGGGCTCTGGATTAATACAGCTCGTGTGTGTTTGATACAGGCCCTGACCTGGAGCCTTCGGCCCGGGAGCAGTCACTCTGCCCCCTCCTCGGTCAGAGCCTAATCTGCTGTGTGGACACGGCACAGGGGATGAATGAGAACCTAATGTGGGTGTGGGGCGCTGACTCAGAATGCACGTGTACAGTCTTAACCTCAGGAAATCCATCCCGTGAGTATGCTCTCCAGAGCTGGCCAGCGCATTGGAGACCTGGAGCGTGGCCTTCCTCAAATCCCAAAAGTCAGGGAGTGGAAAATACTTCTGGACCCTGAGATGGCAGATCCCCAAGTCCAGCATACCCCCATCTAGTAAAACAGGTTTTTACCGCAGAACCATTCTTGAGTGCACTGGCTGCTGCATTTGCCTACACCATCACTGTCATTGCTGACACCATATCTCACTGTAAAACGCATTGTTACCTCTTTCATGAAAGATGCTGCAGGAAACCCAGTTCTCTGCTAGTCTGTTTCATCCAAGGAATGATGGTTGCAGAAACCCAATGAAGAGAAACCCAAAAGAAACCCAATGAAGTGAATTCCCAATTAAATCAGTTCTGTGTGCAGATCTGTTGAGTGGCAACCACAAGAAATCCCCGGTGGCCTGGGACTTCTGACTGCTGTTTGTGTGTCTGTTTTTCAGCTCCTGGGTCATGCTGCTAGAAACATGGTGATGCAAGAAGATGCCATCCTGCACTCGGAAGATGTAAGGAACGTTTATCTGCTGAAGTAATGGCATTTCTGATTAATAGGAAGCGCTGGATTTTGGCACAGAGAGTGGGGCTGCAAGGCAGTGCATCCTACTCATCAGTGCAGAATACGGAAGGGGAATCTTGTGGCTTAAGTACAGAGCTAGGAGTCATAAAAACGGCCATACTGGGTCAGACCAGTGGTCCATCTAGCCCAGTATCCTGTCTTCCGACAGTGGCCAATGCCCAGAGGGAATGAACAGAACAGGTAATCAAGTGATTCATCCTCTGTTGCCCATTTCCAGCTTCTGGCAAACAGAGGCTGGGGACACTTCAGAGCATGGTTTTGGAGATCTGGGTTCTGTTTCTGGCTCTGCTGCAGATTTCCTGTGTGAACTTGGGCCTGTCATTTATGCCCTAATTTCAGGAGGTGCCGAGCACGCACAGCTCCCATTGAAGTCAGTGAAAATCAGGTACTTAACGTCTCCAGGCCTCAGTTTCCTTATCTGTAAAATGGTGATAATGTCCCCTGACCTCTCAGGGGTGTTGTTAAGCTCAGTTCACTGGGGCTTGCAAAGCACTCTGAGATCATTGCCTGGACGGTGCTATAGAAGTGCAGATTATTATTATTTTGTTGTAGTGTAATTCTTTCTGATAGAGTGCATTATAGGCCAGTCTTGCACTGGTGCAGCGGGATGGGCTTACTACATCTAGGAATTCTTCACCAAACTTGCCAGCTATGATCTCTTGAAATGCAGAGGCAAAACTGTGGCGTTCCCCTGAAGCTCACAACACCAGAATCCTTTGTAATAGACACAGTTGCTTGGATCTCAGGAGCAGTAATAGTTGCGCTGCACCATGTCTGTGCTGAATTATCCCATTACTGAAGGGCTTCAGAGTCTTTATTATTGTTGCACACTTTTTAGCTTACCCTCAGCAGATTTATATTTCAACTGCTGTTGGCCCATGGCTTGTTACACTTCATGACACTGACGAATGAGTAAAGTCCTGAAGTGAAATTTGCTAGATCAGGTAGAAATGACCCCATTGCTGTTTTCTGGACTTGTTTACTCTCTCACATCCATATGGGAGAATATTTGCTTTCAGGGGAGGCAGCTCCAATCAGTAGTATTCCAGGATCAGTGAGCTTGTCCTTGCAAGGTCAAAATGACCAGGCAAGAAGCAGTGGCCTGAAGCTAATGCAGGAGATGTTTAGTTCTGAACAACACAAGGCTCTGGGCAGTGGATTAGACTTACAAGAGGGCTGGTCAAGGCACTAGCACGGCAGAGATTTGATAGCAGGTTGGATACAATGCTAGTGGGAATGATGTGGTGTGTAACAGGGCTGAACGCAAGGGGTCAGGCTGATGAGCCCAATCCAAGTGCAAGGCGCATTTCTTGGACCTTGCCTCCTCTAACAGAAACATATAGCAACGTCTGTTTGTATTTTTTAAAATCCTACCAAACTATGACCTTTCCCTGCATCCTGGGGAGAGAATAAGAGAACAAACCACACATGAGAGATGTCAGTCCCATCACTTAATGCACTAGTGGAAAGTGTTCAGGTGCTGCGGAGATGAGCGCGGCATAAGAGCCTGAAAAGAACAGACGAGAAATGGTCTTTTGGGGGTTATTTGTGATAGTCGTTCAAGAGCTCCCTTGAGGAGCTGTGTTTCAGGGTGAGTGAGGTGAACTCTTCCTGTGCAGCCTATAAGCTCCATTGGGTTGCGATGGGGGGCGGGGAGGGGGGGAAAGCTGCTGCAGGGATATGTAGAGTTGTCATCATTCTAGAACAGCTCATACTAATTCTGCTGAGATGCTCAGGACAGAGAATGTCAGTAATCTTCATTTTGTGCTTTGCAGAGTCTAAGGAAGATGGCTATCATAACCACTCATCTCCAGTACCAGTAAGTAGGGGGCACTGGGTACTCTGGGTTTTGGGGGGCTGATCTCCTAGAAACCCCTTTCATTCCCCTTAAAGGCCCAACATTGTGGTGGCTTTGCATGGAGCCTGGTCTGAGCGCTGGCCAAAATGGGGCATTCCAGCAGGAGGGAGGGCTCCTGTCCCCCACTCTGCTGGGATTGAGCAGGCCATGGTTTGGAATCCTCTATCGCCATCTCACCATGCTGGCCTATAGTTTGTTAAAGGGACACTGTTCAGATAAAAAACATTGCAACGTCCCTTTCGGTGTTAAACTACATGAGCCATTGTCCCTTGAACTAGTCACATGGGATAGAAGCATACAATTGCCAGCAAAAAATCTCTATATTCAACATGATGCTTTCCAGCTCTAGGCTACCAGTTTGAATTCTGTCCAGGACATTAGTCACCTATAGTCATCACCATGTGATGGCTGTTTGGTGGGTGCGAGACATGAGGTGATGAGTCTCCATCAAGTTCCTAGTGGGTGAGGGTGTCCACAGACACACACGCACCTCCATTAGCAATCAGCTGAGGACTGAATAGGTCATGGAGACAGGACTCCCCTCTCACCTGAAGAGGTTGTCCTCCAGGTCAGGGTTGAGACCTGGTGCCCTGCTGCTGCCCATGCTGAACCTGTTCTAAAGACAAATTGATGGTTTCAGTTTTCGGAGCTGTCAGTCAAGCCCCTTTTACCAGCACATAATTAGCCCTGTTGCTATTTTTTCCAACAATACCTTTTTCCTTCTCTTCTTTCCTCGTCTAGACAAGAAGCTATTCAGAAGAAGTGAGTATAACCTGTTTTATTGGCCGATCTATTACGCTTACACCTCTCTTGCTAACCCTGAGCAGATAGTCCATGCTGATTCCCTATCATAGTTTGCATGACGCCTGGCTGGGTTTTCTACTTTCAGCAAGTAAATCTGCAATGACATGAAGGCAGCATGTCCTAGCAATGGCATGATCTTTTCTTTTCTCCAGAGGAAGTTGAATGTGGCCCCACGGTACAAGGACGGGAACAATCAGCTCATAAACTTAGCGGTGTCACACCAGGTCATTGCTTGGATAAGGAACCTCCAAGGAAAACTCAGGGTGCTGCATGAAGTTGTCTTGATGACTCAGTAGGGGGTGATCTCTCCTCTCTCGGGGATGCTGTACTGTTAGTGGGGATATGGATGAGTTATAACACCAAGGCACTGATTGCTCATGATCACTAAAGATTCCATTGCACTTTTTGCAGGAGTCGGGTATTCGTCCTAGTATCCTGGCCAAGTTCCTATCTCAAACTCCCATCACCATGGTATCTTAGCAGCAGTGTAAGGGGAGAAAGGGGGAAAAATGCAAGGGACATTTTGAAATGGAAATGTACTTTTTGTTTTGAATTTTTTCATTGCAAAAATGAAGAAAAAAAAATCCTGAAATACTGAATGAAACAACATTTTTCTTTTAAAACTTGTTATGAAGAAATTTAAATTGCCACCAACCCTACTCATTCTCTCCAGAACTAGTAATTTGGTTTGTGAAGTCCTTTGTGATCCTTCCAAATGAAATGCACTAGGCATCCTAAGCCAGATCCCGATTGCTCTTTATTCCACGCTCGGGGTCCAGTTTAGCCCTGGCATAAGCGGATGGAGCCCTCGTTGCTTCCTGGGTGCATTATGCCCACTTATATCAGGGCTCATTTTAGTCCCCCTGTCTGACATTCAGCCTCTCAGCAGGGTTTAAGTAGAATATGCAGGTCACTTGGGATCTTTGTAACCGTTCCTCACTCGCCAGACTATTTCTGAACTGTGATGGTTTCTGAGCAAAAGGAAAGCTTTGCTCTGTGCTTGTAGATGTGCTGAGTTCTTTTGGCTTTGGTCCAGTCACGTGCTTTGCAGCTTTGCAGACAACTCGCCTTTGTGATGGCATGGGATATGGGTTGGGTGATTCATAGATTCTAAGGCTAGAAGGGACCAATTTGATCATCTAGTCTGACCTCCTGTATAACACAGGCCACAGAACTTCCCCAACATAATTCCGAGAGCAGAAAAACATCCCATCTTGATTTAAAAATTGTCAGTGATGGAGAATCCACCACGACCCTTGGTAAATTGTTACAATGGTTAATTACACTCACTGTTACAAATTTGTCTTATTTCCAGTCTAAATTTGTCTAGCTTCAACTTCCAGCTGTTGGATCGCATTATACCTTCCTCTGCTAGATTGAAGAGCTCATTATTAGATATTTGTTCCCCATGTGGATACTTATAGATGGTGATTAAGTCACCCCTTAACCTTCTCCTTGTTAAGCTAAACAAATTAAGCTCTTTGAGACTATAACTATAAGGCATGTTTTCTAATCCTTTAGCCATTCTCATGGCTCTTGTCTGATTCACAAGGTATTTTCCCCTCCTAACTTCTCTAACAGAGCAGTTCTGTTCCCTCACGCACAAGTGGTACTGGCATGTGCATCTGTTTAGCAACCAAAACACAGAGATTTGGGGAGCTGATCTGACTTTGAACACTTCCTTCTGTCTGGTCCCCAGCGTCGAGCATTCATCAAATCTCCAGGACCAGCTGAGTCACCTTCTGAAATGAAGCAGGAGAAGCGAAGTACCCAGCCCACCTAGCGGGAGCTGATGGGACGACCTGTGTCGGTGGAGCTCCAGAGTCTCTTCCTGCTTCAGCAGTTACATTGCAAGGCTGAGCTGTGCTGAAAGTCAGTTGTGAAAATGCAGTGTGTGTGTTACTGAACATGCAGGGCTGTGGATAGGCGTGGGACGGCTCTGTAACCTGCTCATCACAAACTCTCCCTATACCGAAGGCTAGATCACTTGCTTGCGCTTAATTTAAAGCAGACTTTACCAAAACCTTCCTGTGACTAACACTTTTCATGTCCATTTTCTTTTCTGCGCAATGTACTATTTGAATATCTGTTTCCCTCTCCCCAAGGCATTGTGCCTGTTCAGCTAATGAATCAAAGGCAACGTGTGTTGTTATTTATATTCAGCCCAATGCCAAACACATGACTTAGGTCCCATTCAAACCCGTATGGCTTTCCTGGGCCCTCTGCTCTAGGGTGAATTCCCCCTTGTCTATAATTTCTGCTGAATATGGACCTGTTCTTCACAGAGTTAACAGGAGCGGTGATGGAGATGCACTGCCCAACGTCTTGAGTTGTATGGTTCCAGCATTCTTCAAACAAGTTTACATTCCCCACCCCCAAAGTACAGAAAGTAGGGCCAGCATTTCCGCATGGGAACCTACATTCACATTTCGACACGTAAACAATCGTCCTTTTTTTCCAGAGAATTGAGCTGCCACCACTACCAGTTTGGTCAGTGGGAGCTGCATTCGCACAACATCTTTGAAAATCAGTTGCTTAAATATGGCTTTAGGTACCCAATTTGGGCCAGAATTTTCAAACTCAGGTGTGTAGGTATATACAGCATGTGATGATTTGCCTGGTCCTTTGTCACCGGAGTGTCATGAATGTCATTAGCACTGTACTGTTCCTTAGTTTCTGTGTATAATGTAAAGCAAGGGGTTGGAATGTTATATCTCTTGCCAGTACATCTGCTGTGTGTTTTGGCCTTGAACTGCATTCCTCCTATTTCATTGCTGTTATGGCTCTTGATTAAGCAGCCTTGGATTCATTATGTAACTGTGCACAGAATCAGTAAACTATTCAGATATACAGCTGTGAGGTACTAATAGTGTGTTTAAAGGATGCCATCAATGGACCTGCTTCCATTAAAGTCAGTGGCAAAGCTCCCATTGACTTTAATTTGGGCCCAAGACAAATATGCTGTATGGTGGTTGCTGGCTTTTTTGTAAACTGCTTTCCCATGTCACTAATAGCCTCTCCACTTACTCATAGGAGAAGCACTTTATGCACTGAGTGTGCTTTTCATCACTTTTTAAAAGTGCATGCAGCTTGATCAGTGAGATTAGATGAAATATTTCTATATGATATTTCTATAGAGAGAGAGACAAGACCTACTTCTCTGGGCGAACGAGACAAGCTTTCGAGCTATGCAGACAGGCTGCTGGAACAATTTGTATAGTGGGGGAGCTGAGAGCCATTGAACCAAACTGTAAACCTTGTNGTTTCTATAGAGAGAGAGACAAGACCTACTTCTAGGGGCGAACGAGACAAGCTTTCGAGCTATGCAGACAGGGTGCTGGAACAATTTGTATAGTGGGGGAGCTGAGAGCCATTGAACCAAACTGTAAACCTTGTACATCATGGAAACCACTTCAAGCCAGGGGGTGCTGCAGCACCCCTAGTTCCAGCACCTATGTATGCAGAGCCTTCCTTTGGGTCTGTTTCAAAAGTCAGTTTCAATTGAGTCTCCTGCACCCTGCAGTGCAGTTAGGTTGGGCTTTCCACATGGCAGAGGAAGGTTTAAAAAACACACGTGCTGTTTTGATTTTGTTTTTTTTTTAATTCTGAGATTTATATTCCTATTTAGATATTTTTAATCTCTTTTTTAATACAAAGCCTATAGTGAGGGAGTCATTACAGTACAGTGCTATAGATAGCTGCTGAGGAGGACTAGTCCAGAGGATACTGTCAGATCCAATGGCCCGAATAGGTTGACAGCTAGTGCTATATCTTGTATTTTGCTTGCTCCTTCTGCACATGGTGTGTTAGGTTAATTGTTAAGAAAAGCCCAGAGAGGAATTTTAAAATAGCTATTTTTTATGCAGCACTAAATTCAGTTCCAGAGCATCACCTGCACCCAGCTGTCCCTTGCATGATATTGAATGACGCACACTTGACCAATGGAAACCATAATTAGAACAAACTCATTGGCTAATCAGTGATCCTGAGCAGGATGCTTACCTAGCAACTACTGAGAGCAGATTAACCTTTCCTTGGGCCTCTGACACACCACAGCTCATTCAGCATTCTGCCCTTAGAATCATAGAATATCAGGGTTGGAAGGGACCTCAGGAGGTCATCTAGTCCAACCCCCTGCTCAAAGCAGGACCAATCCCCAACTAAGTCATCCCAGCCAGGGCTTTGTCAAGCCGGGCCTTAAAAACCTCTAAGGGTGGAGATTCCACCACCTCCCTAGGTAACCCATTCCAGTGCTTCACCACCCTCCTGGTGAAAAAGTTTTTCCTAATATCCAATCTAAACCTCCCCCACTGCAACTTGAGACCATTACTCCTTGTTCTGTCATCTGGTACCACTGTGAACAGTCTAGATCCATCCTCTTTGGAACCCCCTTTCAGGTAGCTATCAAATCCCCCCTCATTCTTCTCTTCTGCAGACTAAACAATCCCAGTTCCCTCAGCGTCTCCTCATAAGTCATGTGCTCCAGCCCCCTAATCATTTTTGTTGCCCTCCGCTGGACTCTTTCCAATTTTTCCACATCCTTCTTGTAGTGTGGGGCCCAAAACTGGACACACTACTCCAGGTGAGGCCTCACCAATGTCGAATAGAGGGGAATGATCACGTCCCTCGATCTGCTGGCAATGCCCCTACTTATACAGCCCAAAATGCCATTAGCCTTCTTGGCAACAAGGGCACACTGTTGACTCATATCCAGCTTCTCGTCCACCGTAACCCCTAGGTCCTTTTCTGCAGAACTGCTGCCTAGTCACTCGGTCCCTAGTCTGTAACAGTGAATGGGATTCTTCCATCTTAAGTGCAGGACTCTGCACTTGTCCTTGTTGAACCTCATCAGGTTTCTTTTGGCCCAATCCTCTAATTTGTCTAGGTCCCTCTGTATCCTATCCCTACCCTCCAGCGTATCTACCACTCCTCCCAGTTTAGTGTCATCTGCAAATTTGCTGAGAGTGCAGTCCACGCCATCCTCCAGATCATTAATGAAGATATTGAACAAAACCGGCCCCAGGACCGACCCTTGGGGCACTCCGCTTGAAACCGGCTGCCAACTAGACATGGAGCCGTTGATCACTACCCGTTGAGCCCGACGATCTAGCCAGCTTTCTATCCACCTTATAGTCCATTCATCCAGCCCATACTTCTTTAACTTGCCGGCAAGAATACTGTGGGAGACCGTATCAAAAGCTTTGCTAAAGTCAAGGAATAACACATCCACTGCTTTCCCCTCATCCACAGACCCAGTTATCTCCTCATAGAAGGCAATTAGGTTAGTCAGGCATGACTTGCCCTTGGTGAATCCATGCTGACTGTTCCTGATCACTTTCCTCTCCTCTAAGTGCTTCAGAATTGATTCCTTGAGGACCTGCTCCATGATTTTTCCAGGGACTGAGGTGAGGCTGACTGGCCTGTAGTTCCCCGGATCCTCCTTCTTCCCTTTTTTAAAGATGGGCACTACATTAGCCTTTTTCCAGTCATCCGGGACCTCCCCCGATCGCCATGAGTTTTCAAAGATAATGGCCAATGGCTCTGCAATCACATCTGCCAACTCCTTTAGCACCCTCGGATGCAGCGCATCCGGCCCCATGGACTTGTGCTCGTCCAGTTTTTCTAAATAGTCCCGAACCACTTCTTTCTCCACAGAGGGCTGGTCACCTTCTCCCCATACTGTGCTGCCCAGTGCAGCAGTCTGGGAGCCAGGGCCGGCTCTAGGTTTTTTGCTGCCCCAAGCAAAAAAAAAATTTGGCCACCCCCCGCTTTTTTGGGGGGGGGGGCGGCTTTACACGTTTTCACTTTGCAATTTTTTTTGTTTTGTTTTGACCAGCTAGACTGTAGGAGCTAATTCAGAGTTGTTATGGTCTGTCATGTCAACGAGGATTTAGGGATTCTCAAGCCCACAAATCTCCCAGTTGCAGAGCAATGTGAACTACATTTGCCTGATAAAAATACTTACACTGTTCTCCCTGGGAAAAAAAAAAAAAAAGATGCACATATGCAAGAAGCTGCATTGCTAAAATGCAACCGCAACGAGAACAGAAATCAAACAGCGCCAAATCACTGGGTCTCCCGATGGACTAATCAATGAACCATTTCTACTGGAGTGGGTGGTCAGGAAAGGGGGAAATTTGGGGCCAAAGTCTAGTAGTTTCTCAATCAAAACTCTCAGTAACTTCAGGCTGGGGTCCTGAGCACCCAGACACCCACGCCCCAGCCTGGTAGTTTGAGGAGCAGGTGCCAGCCCGTCCCCTGCTTTTCAAAGCCGCTCTCCCCACCAAGGGGGGCGGGGCACTTAAAACTGCTGCCGGGAGCCGGTCCCAAGTTTGTTTATTTCCCAATTGCCCCCACCCTGCCCGCAGCGAGTCCCTCAAGGCCCAGGCCAGCGCCAGGGCCACGTCTGTGGGTGTCCTGTCCCCCGCGGGCTCCGCCGGCCGCAGCCGGAGCCACCCCATCCGCGCTGCCCCGAAGTCCTGGGAAAGTTTCCCTGCACCGCTCGCGAGCTGGACTTTCCCGAAGTCAGGGCGTGGCAGGGCGGCCCACGCCCCACACCGGCTGGCACCCCGGGACCACGGGGGCAGCTCCGCACCCACCAGGGGGCTACCAGCTGGTGACCCCTCCCCGGGGCCACGCTGGGGGCGGACCTGCGCGAACTGACCTGGCCAAGCGGGAGCAGTGCCCCCTCCTCTGGGGGTGGCTCAGCGCATGCTCCCGCGTCTCCCGGAGCCGGCTGGTGGCTCCTTCTGGGCACTGCAGCGCCTCCCCTCTGGCAGGATGCAGGTAGCTGGGCTGGGAGGAGAAAAGTGGGACAATCAGCCCTGAGCTAGCAGGCAGCTGCCGCTCCCCGCCACCGCCTCCTGTTGCCACGCAGGCGTCTGGAATGCCGCCCCTGGAAATGTGCCGCCCCAAGCACCTGCTTGCTTTGCTGGTGCCTAGAGCCGGCCCTGCTGGGAGCTGACCTTGTTCGTGAAAACAGAGGCAAAACAAGGTCATGTGCTCCAGCCCCTTAATCATTTTTGTTGCCCTCTGCTGGACTCTTTCCAATTTTTCCACATCCTTCTTGTAGTGTGGGGCTCAAAACTGGACACAGTACTCCAGATGTGGCCTCACCAGTGCCACACCTGGTTAACTCCAGTGGCCTAACTGGGAGCTGTGCATGCAGATCTGAGAGCAGAATTTAGCTCCAAGTCCCTAGAAGTGCTGACACCTGCTTTTTAAAAACAAAAATTATCTTGACTCGTACTAAAACTGCAACAGCTGCTGCCCTGAAATTCCAGACCCTAGGCAGGCTAGTTATTGAATGTGGAGGTCAAGGACTTTCCTTCACCAATTTCCCCTTGCAGTGTTTCTCCCCATGCCAGGGAGCTCTGTGTGCTGCCCCTGCCTACAGATACCACCCCCGCAACTCCCATTGGCTGCAGTTCCCGGCCAATGGGAGCTGTGGAGCTGGCACTTGTGACGGGGGCAGAGTGTGGAGCCCCCATGCCTTTGCTCCCCTTAGGAGCTGCAGGGAATGATGGCCACTTCTGGGGAGCTGCGTGGACCTGGGTAGAGAGCCTGCCAGCCCCGCCGACCCTCCCCTCCAGCAGCGGTCCCGGGCCACACGCCACCACCCGTTCCCCCCCAGCACCAGCAGGAGTCCCAGGCCACGTGCCGCTCCCCCCAGCATCAGCAGGGGTCTCGGGTTGCGTGCCACCACCTGCCTCCCCCCCAGCACTCGTGGTGCCCCTGGACCGCCCACGCAGAGCACCCGCAGCCCCCTGGCCCAAGTTTTAGTCAGGGGTATATAGTACAAGTCATTGACAGGTCACGGGCCGTGAATTTTTGTTTACTGCCTGTGACCTGTCCATGACTTTTACTAAAAATACCAATGACTAAAACGTAACCTTAATCATGAGTCACGGTGCCAGGAGGGGACCCCCCCCCCCAAAAAAAAAAAATGGGGGAAGGGAAAGGGAGACTTGAAACTGAAGTCTTCCAGAAACTGAGGGACAGGCTGTAGGCGGGATGCTCTCTGTGACATGGTGGATCCTCTATATAGTTAGGGGATATACTGGGATCCTTCAAAGGCAATAGGTAGCTTGTATGAGAAAAGGGATTTTATCTACAATGGAAGTGTAAAGCCTGAAGTTTCCTCTTCATGTTTATTTGCTGTATAACTTGTACGTGTTTGCTTCCCTTACTATTTCGTCATTGAGTATGTGGTTATTCTATTAAATGAACTTTTTGTTTATTTTTACCCCCAAGCAGGTCTCGGTTGTGCAAACTGTTGGGGTGTGTGTACCAAAGTAAACTGGTACCTGGGGGCTGGTTTCACACCTTCAGGGATGATGAACCAGAGGGAAAAAGTCTGAGGATCTGGCAGTTAAGAACTTGGAAGGTCAGATTTGGGGCGACCTGGAATTAAGGGCTGTTGGTGTTACCCTACAGGGAGTAACTAGGCTGCTGGACGTCGGGGTGAGACCTTGTGCTTGTGGGCTGGCTACTGGGATCTGAGCCATAGCTGCATTAAGGCACCCCAAGGTTACAGGGCACATGCTGACAGAACCCTTTATGTGTCTGGGTGATCCCCAAAATGTCACAACATGCCTGTTGGTTCCAAGGTGCCACATCACCACCACCACCTTTCCAGTAGATGAGGGAGGACTGGATTCCCTCCAGACACCATCACCAATGTTCCTAACTCAGCCATGGCATCATTGCAAAGCACCACAGGCTGCTTCATTGCCTGGAGTGAATGTGCTTCCTCTGCCCAGAAAACCAGTGCTCCGGGCTGGGATCTCCTCGGTGTGTTCTGGGGTGTGAAGAATAGGGTTGCTGGGCCGGCCCTTCCCGCTCAATCTTGCCCTTGGGTGCCTGGCGGTGGCTGGGGCGTGAGGTCACATGGTCCCAATTCCCCACCGATTTGCGCTGAAGCCAGGGGCGGGGGGCATGGGAGGGGAGTGCAGAATGGGCCCCTCGCCTGGGGGGCGAGCCCAGCTCACGCCAAGCACATGCCCCGCTGCGCTGCAGGGAGCGGGGGGAAACACATCAGCGCATGGCACGTGGCAGCTTTGGCACGGTGCTCACGGACAGCCCAGCGCACGGACAGCCCAGTCGGTGGAGCCGGACGGTCCAGCGCACGGGGCTGGGTGAGACTGGGGGGAATGCGGGTCTGGGGAACAGAGGGGGCGGGGCTAGGAAGGGATTGGGGGTGTGTTGAGGGAACAGAGGTGGCGGGGCTAGGAAGGGGTTGGGGGCGTGGTGGAGGAACAGAGGGGGCGGGGCTGGGGAACAAAGGGGCGGGGCTAGGAAGGGGTTGGGGGCGTGGCGGGCTGATGCTGGCAGGGAGATGGGCGGGAGGGGGAGTGACTCCCTGGAGGGTTCCCTAGCTCCGCCCCCTCCGGAAGCGGAAGTCCCGCCTCTTTTGTAGCCCGCCCCTGACCCCAGCGCGGGGCTGTGGCACAGTCCGCTGTCTGTCAGTGCAGCAGCAGCCGCGAACAGTACGCGCCGCTGGGGGCGGGGCCCCGGACCCTCCGAGCGCCCATTGCGGGTCGCCTGGGGGCATTTCGCCGCGGGCGGGGTCTTGGCTGGGCGGGGTCTCTCTGGAGGGGGGAGGGTCTCTGTTGGGAGGGGGTCCCAGCAGGACAGGGTGTGGAGGGAGGGTCTCTGGGGGGTCGGGGTCCCAGCAGGACAGGGTGTGGCGGGAGGGTCTCTGTTGGGAGGGGGTCCCAGCAGGACAGGGTGTGGAGGGAGGGTCTCTGATGGGAGGGGGTCCCCGCAGGACAGGGTGTGGAGGGAGGGTCTCTGGTGGGAGGGGGTCCCAGCAGGACAGGGAGGGTCTCTGGGTGGAGGAGGGGGAGGGTCTCTGGTGGGAGGGGGTCCCAGCAGGACAGGGTTGGGGGAGGGTCTCTGGGTGGGGGAGGAGTTGTTTTGCGGGCTAGGGGTTTGCTCCCCAGGAGGTGTTGTGGGCCCCCCCCCCCCGCAGAGCATTCCCCTGGGCAGTTAGGGGCGCTTGGTATCACTCTCTATGTGGGCTCGAGGCTGGCGCCCATCACTGTAGCATCAGGTCCCCTGACCCAGGCTTCTGGTTGTTCTCCTTGCAGTGGCTGCCCCATCTGGAGAGCAGATTTACAGAAAGGTGCAGGTAAGCGCTGGGGTGAAGGCAAGGGCACTGCTAGGGCCTACCGGGCACTGCTAGGGCCTACCCTGCACTAGAGCTTGCCCCATTGACTCCAGCTGCCCTCCTCTCCCCCCACCCGTTACACCTGAGCCATAGGCAGCGCGTTGCTCTTGCGTTCGGGGAGGTTGGGCGCGAATGCTGGAAGCTCCCTAGAAGTGGGAGTGGGGTTTGGACCGTGGCCCCGCCTTCTGCTCTGCTTCCGCTCAGCCTCTTCTCCCCCAGGCTGCCCCACTCCACCTCTTCCTATCCCTGCTTACTCCTCTCCTTCACCAAGGTCCCCCGGGCCTGCTGCTCGCGCCTCTCCAACCCCTCTCCTGGCAAGGCACAAGCGGCAGGTGGGGGGGAAGCCTCGGGGGGAAGAGGCTGAATGAGGGCAGGGTATTGGAGGCAAGAGGCCGACCGCTGGTCGAGTGCGGCAGGGCCACAGTCTGGGCGCCGGTGGCTCCCCCACTTCTTGGGAGCTTCCGGTGGTCACGCTCCAAAGGCAGCGGGGCCAGCCCGCCTCCAAAGGGAGGTGCGCCGCATCCAGCATTTCTTGCCCCGTTTGGGGAGGCTCAGCCTCCGCAAGCCTCTTATATCCGCCGCCCATGACCTGAGCCCTGGTTAAAGCAGCAATCAAAGTGCTCCCTCCATGATGGAATACATCCGAGAATACTCAAGGAGCTAACTGGCCGTTAGTGACTATCTTCGAAAACTCATGGAAGACAGGAGAGATTCCAGAGGACTGGAAGAGGGCAAATATAGTTCCCATGTATTTAAAAAAAAAAAAAAAGGGCGGGGGGAATGAGGACAACCTGGAAAATTACAGATCAGTCAGCTTAGCTTCAGTACTCAGAAAGATAATGGAACAAATAATCAAGTAGTCAGTTTGCAAACAGGTAGAAGATAAAGGGATAAGTAACAGTCAGCATGGATTTGTCAAGAACAAATCATGTCAAACCAAGCTAACAGCTTTCTTTGACAAGGTAACAAGCCTCGTAGATAGGGAGGAAGTGGTAGATGTGATATATCTTGACTTTAGTAAGGTTTTTCATACTGTCTCTCATGACCTTCTCATAAACAAACTAGGGCAATACAAACTAGAGGGAGTTGTTATAAAGTGGGTGCATAACTGGTTGGAAAACCGTTCCCAGAGAGTAATCATCAGTGGTTCACAGTCAAGCTGGAAGGGCATATTGAGTGGGGTCTGGCAGGGATCAGTCTTGGGTCTGGTTCTTTTCAATATCTTCATAATTGATTTAGAGAATGGTATAGAGAGTACACTTATAAAGTTTGTGAACGATACCAAGCTGGGAGGGGTTGCAAGCACTTTGGAGGATAGGATTAAAATTCAAAGTGATCTGGACAAACTGGAGAAATGGTCTGAAGTCAATAGGATGAAATTCAGTAAAGACAAATGCAAAGTACTCCACGTAAGAAGGAACAATAAATTGCACACATACAAAATGGGAAATGACTGCCTAGGAAGGAGTACTGCAGAAAGGGATCTGGGGGTCATAGTGGATCACAAGCTAAATATGAGTCAACAGTGTAACGCTGTTACAAAAAAAGCAAACATTATTCTGGGATGTATTAGCAGGGGTGTTGTAAGCAAAACATGAGTAGTAATTTTTCTGCTCCACTCCATGCTGATAAGGCCTCAGCGGGAGTATTGTGTCCAGTTCTGGGTGCCACATTTCAGGAAAGATGTGGACAAATTGGAGAAAGTCCAGAGGAGAGCAACAAAAATGATTAAAGGTCTAGAAAACATGACCTATGAGCAAAGTAATGCACATTAGAAAACATAATCCCAACTATAAATTAGCTGTTACCACTCAAGAAAGAGATCTTGGGCTCATTGTGGATAGTGCTCTGAAAAATCCACTCAACGTGCAGTGGCAGTCAAAAATGCTATCAGAATGTTGGGAATCATTAGGAAAGGTATAAAAAATAAGACAGAAAATATCATATCGCCTCTATAAATCCGTGGTACGCCCACAGCTTGAATACTGCTTGCAGATTTGGTTGACCCTTCTCAAAAAAGATGTATTGGAATTGGATGAGGTTCAGAAAAGGGCAACAAAAATGATTTGGCGTATGGAACAGCTTCGATATGAGGAGAGATTAATAAGACTGGACTTTTCATCTTGGAAAAGAGTTGACTAAGGAGGGATATGATAGAGGTCTATAAAATCATGACTGGTGTTTGAGAAAATAAACAAGGAAATGGTGTTTACTCCTTCACCTAACACAAGAAATAAGGGTCACCAAATGAAATTAATAAGCAGCAGGTTTAAAACAAACAAAAGGAAGTGTTTCTTCACACAACACACAGTCAACCTGTGGAACTCTTTGCCAGAGGATGTGGTGAAGGCCAAGACTATAACAGGGTTCAAAAAAGAACTAGATAAGTTCATGGAGGATAGGTCCACCAATGGCTATTAGCCAGGATGAACAGGGATGCAAAACCATGTTCTGAGGTGTCCCTAGCTTCTGTTTGCCAGAAGCTGGGAATGGGCACAGGGCATGAATCACTTGATGATTTCTTGTTCTGCTCATTCCCTCTGGGGCACCTGACATTGGCCGCTGTTGGAAGACAGGATACTGGGCTGGATGGGCCATTGGGCTGACCCATCATGGCCATTCTTATGTTCTTAAAGATTGAAGAAATTGGGTTTGTTTAGTCTGGAGAAGAGAAGACCGAGAGGGGACATAAGTTTTCAAGTACATAAAAGGTTGTTACAAGGAGGAGGGTGAACAATTGTTCTTGTTAACATCTGAGGATAGGCCAAGAAGCAATGGGCTTAAATTTCAGGAAGGGAGGATTAGGTTGGACATTAGGAAAAACTTCCGAATTGTCAGGGTGGTTAAGTACTGGAACAAATTGCCTAGAGAGGTTGTGGAATCTCTGTCATTGGATGTTTTTAAGAACAGATTAGACCAGGGGTAGGCAACCAATGGCACGTGTGCCGAAGGCGGCACGTGAGCTGATTTTCAGTGGCACTCACACTGCCCGGGTCCTGGCCACTGGTCTGGGAGGCTCTGCATTTTAATTTAATTTTAAATGAAGCTTCTTAAGCATTTTAAAAACCTTATTTACTTTACATACAACAATAGTTTAGTTATATATTATAGACTTATAGAAAGAGACCTTCTAAAAACGTTAAAATGTATTACTGGCACGCGAAACCTTAAATTTGAGTGAATAAATGAAGACTCGGCACACCACTTCTGAAAGGTTGCCGACCCCTGGATTAGACAAACACCTGTCAGGAATTGTCTAGCTAATATGTAGTCCTCCCTTGGGTGCAGAGGACTGGACTAGATGACCTCTGGAATTCCCTTCCGGTCCTTTACGTCTATGATTCTATGCCCCTCCCATCTCAGTTCTGCCATGCCTGTTCCCCTGAGATATGGGCTCCTCCCTGTCAGCATGGCTTGCTTACCCCCTTCTCAGGTTTTGGGGCTGTTTACTCACCGCCATGTGAGTCTGTCTGCCTGACTCCTCGTAGGGCAGGGAATTGTCACTGGGACGTTGAGGGCCCAAGGTGGCTGGCTGGTCCTTGTGATGGTTTGGTCCTTCCCACAATGACAGTCTTCTGTCATGACCCATCCCATGCGCCACCATTGTTACTGGGAGTGGGGGCTTTTTAGTAACTTCCAAACAGAAGGTGGTGCATAGGATGGAGAGCAAATGCATGAACAAGTCTAGCTGTGGGGCTTTGGTCTTCCCATCCCACAGAATATCTATTAATAGAATCAGCAAAGAATCCTGTGGCACCTTATAGACTAACAGACGTTTTGCAGCATGAGCTNATTAATAGAATATGCACTTTGATGTTATGGGGGGAAGTCCCAGTAATCAATCTGAATAGATTATCGACCATTGGAGCTAAGTATGACTATAAATTGCTACAAGTCTGAGAAGCAATCGCTAAGAGGTAGCTGAGGGAGATGAAATTTGGGGGACTGCTACCTGCAAAACAGGGATGATGATAATCATCCAAAGCGCTTTGAGATCAAGAGAGGAGAAGTGCTATGTAAGTGCTATATCAGTACTGCTGAGATTTATTGATATCTTTGGGCTGGTGTTTTGTCAATGGCAGATTGGATAATTAGTAATGGTACCTCATAACTTACAAGGGTCAGAGGAGGAAATTGACCAGAGGATTCATTTACTGTCTAGGTGGGTTCTCAGTATTGCAGGCTGGGGGCAGACCATCCTCCCTGCAAAGAGGAGCATGAGTAACCCCAGGGTGGGGACAGGGCGGTAACTAGAATCTGTAGGCTCTGGTGTGCTATGGAGACATATGGACTTCTTGTGTTCCCATCTCAGGATTATTATGGTAAAGAGTTGCAGAAATCAGAGGATCTGCAAACCAACGCCTGCGTCACCTTGGCTAGGCCTTTGCCCACGTTCATAAAGGAGGCTCTGAAGTGTGTCCATGATGATGTTGTGTCAAGGTAAAGAATTGACAATTGACGCTCTAATAGCGCTTCACTCACTGAAACAGCCTCGGCCCAGTGGAGTCACTCTATCCAGAGAATACAATGGGGAAGAAAGTAGCCAGTTTATCCTTATAAGTCTCTCATAACTTCCCAGCTGGAGGCAGCCTACCTCCACCACCGTCCTTGAGGCCTGGAGGTTGCCAGCTCAAAGGAGAAATTCCTGCCAAAAAGCAGAGGCAGAGAGAAATAAATTAATGCAGAGAACAAATTAATGAGAGAGAAACAAATAAATGCAGTTTGGAGCTTTAAAATGAATCAGTTAATTCCAATCAACCTTCAGTAACCATTTCTACACACACAGTCATTAAAGTTACAATGAGCAGCAAATGTTAGGAAAAATTAACAGAAAACATTAAATGTAAAAAGTTCCCCATAAACCCTGTCCATTCAAATCTGGAGATGAAAAGATAAGCTAATAGACATAAAACTGTCACTCTCCTTATAGTTCATATATCCCCTATCAGAAATCCATTAGATGTTCTGGTAAAAACCTTTGCTCTAATCTCCAAGGTCTGGCTACAGGATGTTCGACCAGAAAATGATTTCCTTGGCCTGTCATTTTCTTTGTTCACTGAGAGCCTTTGGGCAGATCACACATCTGAGTGCCTCAGTTTGCCCAATATAAAATGGAGATAAGCAGCGAGGCTTAATTAATCCATATCTGCATACGTGAGTTGAGTGTTCCTGATGATTTGCTCTCCATGACATGTTTTCATCCACCCCATCTGAAAATGCCCTTCCCTTACATACTGAGGTGTGGTGAGACTCTGCGGTTCCAGAATCACTGATCTTGAGAGTTTCTTCCCTCAGGTACTATGGCTGCGGCCTGGTGATCCCAGAGTGCCTGGAGACCTGTTGGATATTGGATCTGGGGAGTGGGAGTGGCAGGGATTGCTATATGCTGAGTAAACTAGTTGGGGAGAAAGGGCATGTCACTGGAATAGACATGACCGACGCCCAGGTATGTTTCCGAATTGAATAGTGCTAATCAAAGTCCGGGTCTTTAGCTTCATGGCTCTCAGCTTTGGAAGCAAAAATAACTTCTTCCCACCAAGGCGGAACTGCATGGTGCTTAGAGTTCAAAGTTGATCCTTTGGTATATGGGGACTGTCCGGTGTAGGGGGTTCAGCTGCACGCAGATAGTAACCTTAGCTATTCCCTTTTAATAATCTGATCTTCATGCAAGCTACAAGGTTTAATGCAGTGCACGTGTGGGTTGGGTTTAAGTACCCGTAATGCAAGGCACTGAATGATTGTTTTGTAGCTGCTTGGTCATTGAGATCCTGCCTTCGATAGTCACTGAGAGAAGTAATTTCCCCACTCTTAGCTTCTTCTAGCCCTATTAGAGACCTGTGTGGAAATGGGGTAAATGTATTTTGCCATTTATCGTCTCACTCCTTCCACCTTCCAGACCATCACGCAGCATGCGATAGATATCCCTGCATCCCCCCGTACAGGATAATACCCTGCACCATCAGGCATGAGACACTGGGATGAGTGATGGTCTCTTCCCTACCTTCCCAGAGAGTGCTGTGGTGAAGACAACATGCACAGCCCCTTGCTGGGCTTTACGTTGATCAAAAGTCTTTGCCAGTCCCACGCTTTGTTGATCAAATAGAGACACTCCCCACCCACCCTATCCCTGGCCAGTACGAGACTTGGTCTTGCCATTTGTTGGTCTCTGTAAGGAATCCCATCTGTTCTTCTTTGGCCAGGAGATTTGGTAGCCATGATCTAGGACTCAAAATGGCTGGGGTTGGGGGGAAATAAAGGGAGATGCTTAGGGCCCTAATGAGAATATGTGGACCCTCTGGCGCAAGAAGGGGAAGAGACTTTAGAAACACCTTAAAGAGTTTATGTAGTTTACAGCCTGCTTATTTGTTTCCCTCCTCCAGGTAGAAGTGGCAAAGAAGCACATTGACTATCACATGAAGAAATTTGGCTACCAGGTGCCTAACGTGGACTTCATCCATGGCTACACGGAAAAGCTGGGAGATGCTGGCCTTAAAGACGAGAGTTATGATATAGTTATGTGAGTACCATTCTCAGAGCTCCTGCAGGGGTCTATACGATAGGTTAGGTACTAATTTCTCCTGCATCAGTGAATCATGTCCCTGCCCAAAGTGTTAACTCTTTGGGTTTCAGTTCAGGGATGTACACTGAAGAAATATATCGTAAGCACTAATCTGAGGCCTGGGTACCTGGCTGGAGTTTTGTGTCATTCAAACAAACAGTGCCCACAGAAAGGACAGGTGGCTGGATCCAGTCAAACTAAAAAATGAAACATAGTCTCAAACCATGTGGGGTCTCAGAGCCCAGGATAGGGCTGGGGATAGGAGGCAGATCAGACTTGTTCCATTTATTGATGCCTCTAATCGAATGTCCTTGACTCAACAGAATCATTGGCTATAGCTGTAATTATTGAAGGGAAAATGCCAAGTTAACATCTGGCCCGAAGTTTAACAGAATGTAAGATGACTAGAAATGTCCCTGCGTTTGATTTCCTTTTTTCAGATGCTCAATGGAAACAGTTTTGTGTTAGCATTTAAACAGCCCTCTGCAGTGTTTGCAGCAGGGACACTACAGCATTGGGTTAGTACATGAGGATCAGAAAGTAAAACTGACTAGACGCACATGTTAAATTGGCCAGACTGGTTTCACTGTCCATGGGATGCAGTAAATAAAGGGCTGGCCAAAAGGGTGGAAAATGATCTGATTCTTCATTTTTAGTAATTTCAGGCGATGGTATTACCCAAGGGCACCAATTAGGGGGGGCTGGGGAGGGCGGGCGTCCCCCCTCCCCCAAGTTTCATACCAGAGGTTTGCAAGCTCCCAGGTGGAGCTCTTAACTACAGCCCAGCATTAGTGTGACATGTAAGTTCTGCAGAGGGGAGGTGCCCCTGGGGCAGGGAGTCAGTATTTTGTTTACAAACAGAGGCAGGGTGATTAAGATAAGAAAGGGCTTGTGATTAAATTAAGGTTCTGGAAGTTTAGCCTGTAAAAGGAATCCCTCTATGGGAGGGGAGGGGAGGGGTTGTTTTAGAGAGAACACAGGGGTCTCAGAAAACAATACAGCAAAGTACTGAGCCTAGCTTGCGTTCAGAAAAGGGGGAGATTTGTGGGCATAGATGAAAAGAAGGGGTCAAACCCAGGGAAGGGCTAGCAGTGTATAGAGAAGTTCCCGCTCTACCTGTGGTACTTATGTGGCCCCATCACCACAGTATCTGAGGCTGCACCTCACAATGTCTAATCTATTTCTCCTCCCAGCCCCTCAGTGAGGTAGAGCAATGCTATTATCCCCATTTTACAGATGGGGCACTGAGGCACACACAGACTAAAGGCCAGATTTTCAAAGGTACTTAGGCACCTAGTGAGATTTTCAAATGCACTTAGAAGGTTAGATGCTTTGTAAACCCCATTAGATGCCTAGCTGCATCTTTGGGTGCCTAAAAACCTTTGAAATTCTGTCCTTAAAGCACTGGCCTGGGGTCAGAGAGGAAGTCCACGGGGGGATTAGAACCCAGATCTTTCAGGGCTAGCTCCCTATCCAGCAGACCAGCCTCTCTCTCTCTCTCTCTCCCCCTCCCTCCCCCACATGCTGCTTGCTGCAAAAAAAAAAAAAGAGGACTTTGATAGATGGGAGCAAAACCAAGGCGGCCAGTTCTCTGACAGGGTCCCAGGATGGATGCCATGGTTGACAGCACGAAAAGCAGCACGGAGGTTAGGAAGGATGGAGAATGAGAGTCAGGTGAGAGGAGATCACTTAACTCCCAAGGGATGGCAGGTTTTGCCTCATGCTGGGTTGTAGAGTAATGGCTGCTGTGCAATTTTACATTTGAACTGAAAACCATTTTGTTCAGTCATTTTTTTGTTGAGTTTGATAAAAGGAAGGAATGAGAAAGGGCTGTATGAGTATCCGATGTGTTTATGCCTCAAATTCTTAGGGTTTCAGCTGTATTCAGGCCAATTCCAGAACAAAGAACAGAAACTGCATCCACAGAGTTCATAAAGTCAACGATTATTGTCATGATTTGCATTATTCACTGGGTACCATCTGTGTGCTCAGCACTGTTCAGAATATGCCAGAAAATCCAGTCCCTGAGCCAATGCATGTAAGTTGTGTGACTCTGGATAAGATGGCTCAGATATTTAAGTATGAAGTGTATAGTTATTGACCACACTGTGATGTTTATATCTGTGAGTGGAGGCACTGATGACAATAGAAGTTTTAGTTGATTAAGGGCTAGAAGATTTGACCCTCCAACTTTCCTTCTAAAGGAAGAGCTGCCCAGAGCTCCTGGGCCTGTTTATTTTCCTTTCCTGCCTGCAGTGGCCCTGATACACCTCAGAAGTCTATTTTTTTTCCTCAACTTTAAAATATAGAATTTTCTTGGTGTTCGGTTTTAAATATTCTCCTGTGAGAATTGCAACTCAGTCACTGTAGTGTTGTGTTTAAGACCCTTCTGGAAAGGAACTAGCCTTTAAACAGAAGTAAAAGCAGTGTTGCCAACTCTCATGATTTTGTCATGAGTCGCATGATAATTGTTTTCCTTAAAGCCCCAGCTCCTGGAGTCAAGTGGATATGTGAGGATTTCAGCCTTCATTCTTAAAGAAAAATGAAGTTTCTAGTCCTTGTGGCTGTGGAGAGAGCTTCAAAATGTGACCCCAGTGCACCCTAAAGGCTCAAAAAGCAGAAGGCAAATAAAAAGAACCCCAAATCTGTTATTTTTACATAATCTCATGATTTTTGGTGAGCCTGGCTCAGGATTTTTGAACAGTTGGGATTGGCAATACTGGGAAAGTGACTTGAAAGTGTCAGTTTCACTCCTGTTTAAGGTTAGTTTCTAGTCTAGTATTTGTAGTGAGGTAACACCCAGAGGTGAAAGTAAGCCGGTACGGGCCGGTACGACGTACTGGTAAGAAAGTGGACGCTAGTACGGGCCGGTACACAGCTGACGATAAAGTGATGATGCAGCAGTGCTTTAAGCATCGTACCGGCAGGGCCGCTGACGGGGGGGGGAAGGGGCAGCTGTCCCAGGGCCTGGCGATTTAAAAGGGCCCGGGGCTCCCGGCGAACACTGCTGCTACTCTGGGGCTCCGGCGGCGATTTAAAGGGCCTGGGGCTCCGGCTGTTACCACGGCAGCAGCTGGAGCCCCGGGCCCTTTAAATCGCCACCGGAGCCCCAGGCAGTGCAGGCTGTACAGTGCTGAAGGGCTGGCTGGGGGAGTCTGGTCCCAGCCCTGCCCCTTCCACCTGAGGCCCCGTCCCTTCCGGGGGCCCAGAGCTGCCCCCCCCACCTTGCCCAGGACGCTGGCCGCCCTGCATACCGGTAAGTCCTTTAAGTTACTTTCACCCCTGGTAACACCTCTAGAGCCCCAGGCAGGTGCAGTCTAAACTCATGGGGCCTTGCCCCTAGTACAGAGGTGGGCAAACTACGGCCCATGAGCCACATCCGGCCCGCGGGACCGTCCTGCCCCACCCCTGAGCTCCTGGCCAGGGAGGCTAGCCCCCAGCCCCTCCCCTGCTATTCCCCCTCCCCCGCAGCCATGCTGCCGCGCGGGGAGCACTCTGGCCCAGTGCTCCTGCTGGGCTGCGTGGCTTGCACCCACCCACCTCCCAGGCTTTCCAATAAGCCAGTCCTGCCGCTCTGAGCGGCATGGTAAGGGGGCGGGGAGCGGTGGGGTTGGTTAAGGGATAGGGGGTCCTGGGGGGCAGTCAGGGGACAGGGAGCAGGGGGCGGTTGGATAGGGGCAGAGAGTCCCGGGGGGGGCGGTCAGGGAGCAGGGGGCGGTTGGATGGGGTGGAGGTTCTGGGGGGTGGGGGGGGGACGGTCAGGGGACAGGTAATCGGGGGGGTTGGATAGGCGTGGGAGTCCTGGGGGGCCTGTCAGGGGGCGGGGGTGTGGATAG
>QXTE01000090.1:3270377-3406878 GCA_003942145.1 Platysternon megacephalum
GGACCCTCCAGTCTCCTTTGGGGGATGTGAAAGGTGTCCAGGCATCTGTTACTCCCTGCCAGTGTTCCAGATCAAAAGTTGCCCCGTTGCCCAGCTGCAAGGTCAGGCCTAGCCATTTGTTCTAGCCTGACTAAAACCCACATTGCTTTCCTCCTCCTGGTGCCTCACTGGGCTTTTATCTCCTGTCTAGCTCAAACTGCGTGATTAACCTCTCGCCTGATAAGAGAGCAGTCCTGCAGGAGGCCTATCGAGTGCTAAAGGTAATCCCAGAGCAGGGCGTGTGTGTGTGTGTGTGTGTGTGTGTGTGTGATCGATCATGATGGGGAGCAACACTGGATCCCATCCTGCCTTTTGGGGTGCGAGGGGTCCACAGGCAGAAAAACACAACACAGGCCCAGAGAGACTTCCATCTGAGAAGAGATGAAGAACTCTGGGGCAGGGGGGAGGGAGAGGGAGATCCTGGCTTCATTGAAGTCAGTGGGAGTTTTGCCTTTATCTTCAAGCTGGCAGGATTTCACCCTGCGTGACAGTAGGGGAGGCAATAGAGGTACTCAGACTAACGATGGGCATCTGTTCTCCCATTGTTATAAACCAGGGGGGAGACCAGTGACACAGAACAACACCACATTAAAGATTGGAATACTTTTTAGCATAATGATCAGTTACCTTGTGGCAATGAGTTCTGCAAATTATCACTGAAGTCAAGAGCTTAGCAGACTCCAAGAAACGGATAAATGTTTATATGAATGATGAAAGGAGAAGCCAGCCGCTAACTGATGAGCGGGTGATGAGACTCCCTTTCTAGGCAGATTGTTCCGTAACTCTCCATTTTTCCACCTTCCTCTGAAGCAGTGGTACTGGCCACTGCCAGAGATGGGTTACTGGTCTAGATGGGCCATTGGTCTGATGCAGTGTAGTGACTGCTTTGCTCCCTTGCTCTCCTTTTGTCCATGTCCTCTCCACCATCAAATAGTAGATCACAATTGAAAGTCTTTGCCCATGAGGCCCAGACGGACAGGTTGAGGGGGTGCCCCAGGACTGGGCCAGCAGGGGGTGCTGCAGGGCAGGATTGGGCTGTATTGCCAGAGCTGTCAGGGAATCTTGCCCAGCACCTGTCTGCAACGTGCCTGTGATCTCAGCCCCTCCGTCCTCAGCTTATGAAACAAAATGAGGGTGATGGTGGAATTTAATCTGGGCAGAGCCAAAGGTGTTGGGGCAGAGGGGTTATTGCTCTTAATTGATTACCTTGGAGACCTTGACTAATTGGGCTGTCTGGGTGCGCTGGCCAGGAATGCTCGGGCAGACACAATAGCTCTGGAATAGACAATCGCGTTGCCGGCAAGGGCAGCCCCAGCCGAGCTGCCCTGTCTGTGTTCTCTGGTGAACACTGTCCCTATCAGGGGCTGGTGTCATTTTTAGCTCTTGCTGTGGCTAAGCCTTGCTCTTTTCCAGGCTGGCGGAGAGATGTATTTCAGCGATGTCTACGCCAGCTGTGACCTGCCTGAGGACATCAGGAAACACAGGGTCCTCTGGGGTGAGTGATTTTCTTACCTGACCTGAGGCAATGAGGACTAATGGTGTGAGCTGGAGGCTGGAAGTTAGGAGCTTGGTTAGAAGGATCCCCTCCCCACATGCTGCCTCTTGTGTCCCAGGTGCCTTGGAACCTGAACTGATACCCTTCAACTTTCCCTAGTGAGATCTCTACCCAGAACTGATAGAATTTCCCAGAATGCCCTGTCCCATCATGCGCTGCGGCTCACTTAAAAACTAGGGCTGTCAAGCGATTAAAAATATTAATCGCGATTAATCGCGCTATGTCAAACAATAATAGAATACCATTTATTTAAATATTTTTGGATGTTTTCTACATTTAAAAATATATTGATTTCAGTTACAACACAGAATACAAAGTGCACAGTGCTCACTTTATATTTATTTTTTATTACAAGTATTTTCACTGTAAAAAACAAAAGAAATAGTATTTTGCAATTCACTTAATACAAGTACTGTAGTGCAATCTCTTTATCGTGAAAGTTGAACTTACAAATGTAGAATTATGTACAAAAAAACCCCTGCATTCAAAAATAAAACAATCTAAAATTTTAGACCCTGCAAGTCCACTCAGTCCTACTTCTTGTTCAGCCAGTCTCTCAGACAAACGAGTTTGTTTACGTTTTCAGGAGATAATGCGGCCTGCTTCTTGTTTACAGCGTCACCTGAAAGTGAGAACAGGTGTTCTCATGGCACTGTTGTAGCCGGCATCGCAAGATATTTACATGACAGATGTGCTAAAGGTTCATATGTCCCTTCATGCTTCAACCACCATTCCAGGGGACATGTGTCTATGCTGATGACAGTTTCTGCTTGATAACAATCCAAAGCAGTGCGGACCAACGCATGTTCATTTTCAGTATCTGAGTCAGATGCCACAAGCAGTAGGTTGATTTTCTTTTTTGGTGGTTAGGGTTCTGAAGTTTCCTTATTGGACTGTTGCTCTTTTAAGACTTCTGAAAGCATGCTCCACACCTCGTCCCTCTCAGATTTTGGAAGGCACTTCAGATTCTTAAACCTTGGGTCGAGTGCTGTAGCTATCTTTAGAAATCTCACATTGTTACCTTCTTTGCATTTTGTCAAATCTGCAGTGAAAATGTTCTTAAAATGAACGTGTGCTGGGTCATCATCCGAGATTGCTATAACATGAAATATATGGCAGAATGCGGGTAAAACAGAGCAGGAGACATACAATTCTCCCCCAAGGAGTTCAGTCTCAAATTTAATTAATGCATTATTTTTTTAACAAACTTCATGAGCATGGAAGCACGTCTTCTGGAATGATGGCCGAAGCATGAAGGGGCATACGAATGTTTAGCATATCTGGCATGTAACTACCTTGCAGTGCCGGCTACAAAAGTGCCATGCAGATGCCTGTTCTCACTTTCTGGTGTCATTGTAAATAAGAAGAGGGCAGCAGTATCTCATGTAAATGTAAACAAACTTGTTTGTCTTAGCGATTGGCTGAACAAGAAGTAGGACTGAGTGGACTTGTAGGCTCTGAAGTTTTACATTGTTTTGTTTTTGAGTGCAGTTATGTAAAAAAAAAAATCTACATTTGTAAGTTGCACTTTCACAGAGATTGCACTAGAGGACTTGTATGAGGTGAATTGAAAAATACGATTTCTTTTGTTTATCATTTTTTATAGTGCAAATATTTATCATAAAAAATAATATACACTGTGATTTCAGTTACAACACAGCATACAATGTACAGTATATGAAAATGTAGAAAAACATCCAAAATATTTAATAAATTTCAATTGGTATTCTATTGTTTAACAGTGCGATTAAAACTGTGATTAATCACGAATAATTTTGAGTTAACAGCGATTAATCGACAGCCCTATTAAAAACCTGACGGCAGGCTGTGTGCCGCTCACTGTGCCCTGGCGTGGCTGGCTGCACGATGCGTGTAATTACTCTGTGATCATAGGCGAGTGCCTGGGAGGAGCCCTGTGGTGGAAGGACCTCTACAGAATTGCTGAGGAAGTTGGATTCTGCCCACCGCGCTTGGTGACCGCCAGCCGAATAACCATCAATAACAAGGAACTGGAGAGCGTCGTCGGTGAGTGAGTGCCATGGGCAGAGCATTGACCCCTGGTCCGCTCTAGCACTACGGACTGGGGTTCCATGGTCCTTCTCTAGGATAAAGCAAAGTGGCGTAGCCTCAGGTAGCAAGAGTGTGTCTACCAGGGCTGGAAAGCACATGCCCAGCTGCAATGCAGACGTCCCCCGGAAGCCCCACTGATGGAGCAGGGCCCCCACGGTGTTTGGCTCTGGAAAAACACAAAATAAAAAGGCGGTCCCTGCCCCGCAGAGCTTGCAATCTACACGTGCCGTTGTCTGCAGCAAGTGAACAATGCTTGAGCAGGGAGCGCGCCATTGACCACAGCCCCAGCGAGCCTTGACGTCGTTTGATAGCACTGAGACTAGACCTTGCTGTGGGCGATAGGAAATGTAAATATAGAAAAGAGACAATTGGGGCTTTTTTTCTTTTTTTTTTTTTAAGCCCAAGAATAGAAAAGACTAAATACTCCAGCCCATAATACGGCTGTGAGAAAGCACAGGGTGAACCAGAGCAATGTGCTGTTTGTCTCTAGCAACAAGTTTGCCCTTCCACAGCACCCTTTGTCCTAGGATCTCAGATCACCTTCCAGGCAGCAATTCTGCCTCTCAGCACCCCTGAGAGGTAGGTAGGGATCACTCCAGCCCTCAGTGGAACTCAGCCAGGTGTGGAATGGAATGTGGCCGCTGTTTAAAGTTTGCTTCCATTCTCTGACAAGTGGGACCTATCATGAGGGGCCATGTTTGGGGGTCAGTGAATCCAGATCAAAACTGCTGGCTTTTCTAGCTGCTAGCCCTGCAAACTCGGCCTGGGATCTGAGAGTCACATGGGGCGGTTTCCCTCTCACACATCACCAACAGTAAGAATTAAGTGACTGGAGTTTAATGAACAATGGTACTGATGCGTGAGGCTTGCCGCTGGAGTATGATCCCCTCCAAGGCCCTAGGTACGTACTCATGTGGCTCGTCCGTCCCACCACAGCTATGCATAGTTGGTGTGTGCTCATCTCCCTGAGCTGGAAATGACACCTCCAGCTGCTGTGCCGACGTACCCTTAGAAGTACTTGAGTTGCATAGCAGCTTTCTCACTAGTCTGCCATCACTGTTATATGCAGTTCAGGCCCTAGACCAGTGGTCACCAACCGGTTGAATGTGATCGACTGGTCGATCCTAGAGACTCTCCCAGTTGATCGCGATCTCTGGTGGTGTAGCGGGGCTGCTGCTAAGGCAGGCTTGCTCCCTGCCTGCCCCGGCCCCACACCACTCCCAGAAGCGGCCAGCGCAGCCCTGCGGCCCCGTGGCGGGGGGGTTGGGGGGGAGAGAAAGGGTAGGGGTCTTATCATGCTGCTCCTGCCTGCAAGCACTGCCCCTGTAGCTCCCATTGGCCGGGAATGGGGAACTGTATCCAATGGGAGCTGAGGGGGTGGTGCTGGCAGAGAGGGGCAGCACCTGGAGCCATGAGCCCCAGGCCACAGGGGCGCGTTGGCCCCTTCTGGGAACAGCGTGGGGCCAGGGCAGGCAGGAAGCGTGCCTTAGCCTTGCTGTGCCACCGCCCGGGAGCCGCCCACAGTAAGTGCCGCCCGGTGGGAGGCCGCACCCCAGCCCTGAGCCCCTTCCCAGAGCCAGCACCCCAAACCCCCTCCTGTACCCCAATTCCCAGCCCTGAGCCCCCTCCCAGAGCCTGCACCCCAATTCCCAGCCCTGACCCCCTCCCAGAGCCAGCTCCCTCCTGCACCCAAACTCCCTCCCAGAGCTTGCAATCTACCTCACCCCCTTCTGCACCCCAACCCCCTGCCCCAGGCTCAGTCCAGAGCCCCCTCCCACACTGCGAACCCCTCGGCCCCAGCCTGGAGCCCACACCCCCTCCAGAACCCCAACCCCCTGCCTGAGCCCGGTGAAAGTGAGTGAGGGTGGGGGAGAATGAGCGATGGGGTGGGGGGAGAGGGGACGGGGGAAGGGGCGGGGTAGATCCTGGGTTGCCCTTAAATTAAAAAAGTGATTTGGGGCATAAAAAGTTTGGAGACCACTGCCCTAGACTGTGACCTGGGAGATGGGCACTGATCCCACCTCTGCCACAGTTTCATCAGGTGACCAATGGCAAATCACTACCTCACTCTGTACCTCAGTTTCCCCATCTGTAAAAAGGGGATAATGATACTGCCAGACTCCCAGAGGCGCTGGGTGGAGCAATCCCGCACTGCTGAGAAGATGCTCCATTACTGTGGTGGTGGGAGAGGTGGGTTAATACTGAAGTAAACAGTGTAAGATCACCTGGTGTTTTGCTTTCAGGGGACTGTCAGTTTGTCTCTGCGACTTTCCGTCTCTTCAAAGTACCCAAGAAAGGCCCGGCCGAGCGGTGCCAGGTTATTTACAACGGGGGGATCACTGGGCATGAGAGAGAGCTGGAGTTTGATGCCAATTTCACATTCAAGGTACAGGGAAGCCCCCCAGGCGTAGTTAATTGCCATGCCTGTGTCAGCTTTACTTCACCTCTGTGCTGGATCTCCAAGCCCAGAGCTCGTGGCTTTGCTTATACTTCCCCTTCTGCACTCTGTGATTGCAGCATGGCATAGCCTGCTGCTCAGCAGCCTTGTACAGAAGGGGCCTCGAGCGGAGGGGGTCCTGAAATACAGCAATGTAGCTTTATCAAGCAGCATCTTGTATCCTAGAAACACTCAACGCAGGGGAAGAGTGGCAGGGAATGGAGAGAGGATGGCCAGACACGGGGTGGCTGTTGCAGATGGTGGGAGCTGCAGCAAAGGCTCTTGCGCCACTAGCAGCAAGTTTGTGTGATGGGACCGAGAAGAGACCAGCACAAGATGAATGGGGAGGGGAGTAGAGAGGCCAGGCCTGTGGTTTTGATTGGGGCAAATTGAAGAAGGGCCTGGGGAAAAGAAGCAGCGTGATTCTGAATTAGATCCCAAAGTGACTGTGAGCAGTCAGTGGGGTTATTTGCAGAGCTGCTGCACTGGGGGGACTCCTGTTTCGATGGCTTCCCTTCAGCATTGCAAACGCTCATGCCCCCAGCCCACTCCCCCTCTCACTACAGAGCTGGCAGCGTGGTGGGTGCTGGGTCCTGCCGCGTTCTTTTCGTGTGTGACGTCCCCTCCATTTCCCAGGAAGGGGACGTTGTGGAAGTGGATGCAGAAACTGCAGCCATTTTACGGAGCTCCAGGTTTGCCGAGGAGTTCCTGATCCGACTGGCTGCAGGGAGGGCGCCGGCACCTGGGGGCTGTTGTCCTGCGAAAGCAAAGGTTAGTGACAAGCTGGGTGGCTGCTATACCTAAGGTCTCCCTGTTCATGCCCCATGGGCAGATTTTCCTGGCTTCAGCGTCCCAGCTTCATATGACATGTGCCAGTGAATAATCCAGTTGGGGGCTGAATGGAGGCTGGTAGCGGGGAGAGTTCATGGCGTCAGCTGGTCCCATTGGATGTCCAGCTCCTGGCAAACTGGGACCGGCTCAGAGCAGAGCTGGACCAAACCAACTCCCAAGTTTTCCCTCCTTCCCCCTCCCTGTCCCATGTCTGGATGTGGGGCCCTTCCCAGCTCAGGTGTGGCCATGCAGGGCCCTACAGCAACCTGGGTAGCTAAGGCAGTTCTCCAGATCAAAGTCTGGTAGGGGCAAGGCTCGGAGTCAGCTTCTCTGGTGATAAGCAGGGCTAGCCCCACTCTGGCTAACAGAGGGCAGTGGTTTGAAGCTGCATAGGGTCTGATGGATTAGGATGCAGGGAGGGGGAGGGGGTGCAAATGAAATACAATTTGCTCCATCCATGCACAAACGAAAGAATTTATTCCAGGTGTCTGTCTAATTCTATAAGATGTAAAACTGAGATCCTGGCCTCATGGGCCATTAAAGATCCTCTCATGGCCCTATTAACAGGGCTGGGGGTCTTGACCCCAGTCAATTTGATCCTGCTCCCCCATACAGTTCCTTACTTTTCCTCTGCTACATACATTGGATACAGCGTGCTTCATTTCCTTTTGTCAGTTCTTGTGTAATGTTTCTTGGGCTTTTTACTGGCAGCCACGTTCTGCCCCAGAGATGGTTGCATTTCAGTGGCGGATGAAGTAATCCCTATAGGATTACTTTGCATGTCAGTCAAAGTTGCAAAGCACCCTGGGATGTTCTGGAACAGAAGGTGTCACAGAATGTTGGTACAGCTCATAACTGCATCCTAGATAGCTCTAGACCTTAATCTGACTTTTTCCTGATGGGCCATATGAGGAGAGGCATTACTGGAAGATGGGAGTTCTGGCTTCTCCACCCGGCTCTGCCGCTGACCCACACTGTGGCCTTGGACAAGTTGCTTTTTCTCTCTAGGCCTTTGTTTCCAGACCTCGGAGGAGGTTGTGGTTGAATTAGCTGAGACCCTCTGTTGGAGGGTGCTGTGGACATCAAAGAATGACTTCTCTCTGGCAGACCTGGCTCAGAGAAGGCATCTCTTTTCAATCCAGAATTCAGTGCTGGGGAGAGGTGCCAGCCTGGCAGCCCTGATCTCTGCTGTTCTCCACTGAGCAGGTCCAGCACAGACTTCGGTGTGACTTGAAGGAGCCCTTCTAGGGGCCGGAGGGATTTTTTCCAAGGTTCATTCCCTCCTTAGCCGCTCCACTGAGCCTGTCAACACAGGGACCTCTTGGGAAGGTGGGTGGTTTGCCCAGAAGCAGACACGTGTCCTCCCTGTACAGCCAGGGGAGTGCAGTAGCGACTCTTAAGCAAACACAGCCTAAGCCCGTCTGCCATCCATGGCCTTGGCAGGGAGGGTGCTGGCATTATTCCTCCTTTAATAGAATCTGAGCTCCAGCCAGCCTAAACAAAGTGCTGTGATTCGACTTAGGAAGCGTCTGCCTCTGTGGCAGTGGCTGGTGGGACAGGCAGAGAGCTTTTGGCATGTGTGTAAAGCCAGGACTGGGAATCCTCTTTGCTTTGGCAGGAGCCAGAGGGTGCCTGTGAGCAGAGAGGAGCTGCTTCCTGCTGAGCAGCACTCAGTCCTCGCTGTTCCGCCGCTCCCGTTGAACGTACAAACAGTGTTACAGCGTCCTTGCTGAATGGCATCATCGATGCTCCCTGGAACTAGAGTAAACACAGTCCCAGGGGCCCTCAAGGGAGTTACCCCAGCGATGAATTGGGCTCATGAGGGAAGGAGATCGAAATCCCTGCGATTATCTCTTGCTGTAGGAAGGGATGCTGGTGACTCAGCCGGGGGAGCTCTTCCCTCTCAGTGTGGACCCTGTGACCTAGCCTAGTGGTAGGGGGTGCTGTCCCAATGCCGAAACTTGGTGCTAGGGGGCGCTGTGCTGCTGGAGATGCTAATAAACCCGAGGTCCTGACCAACAATGCTTCACAGAAGCCAAGGAATTTTTCCAAAGTACCAGGGTGTTAACCTCTGTATGGTGGGTTAATCACAGTCTGCCTTGCAAAATTCCCCCTGTAATTTCAGTTGGCTACAGCATTCTCTTCTTTTCCTGTCCTAAATTATAATCTAGTGCTATTGCATATCTGCCCCCCCCCCTCCGGACCAGAGGTGGCTGAACTAATATATGGAGATATACCTATCTCATAGAACTGGAAGGGACCTTGAAAGGTCATCGAGTCCAGTCTCCTGCTTTCACAGCAGGACCAAGTACTGTCCCTGACAGATTTTTGCCCCAGATCCCTAAGTGGCCCCCTCAAAGATTGAACTCACACCCCTGGGTTTAGCAGGCCAGTGCTCAAACCACTGAGCTATCCCCCCCCGTTGCCTGGCTCCAAGCATATCAGCTGTATCAGCTGCAGTTTGCAAAGTGCTTTGGGATCCATTTGAGCTAAAGCAGCTCTACAAACTGTAAGATCCTCATGCGTTTGAATGTGCCCTTAAAGCCTGAAGAGTTAATAATGAAAGAGGTTTAAGTACAGGAATTAAGACTGTGATGCCAGCTTGGGATCCTTAAGGAGAAATGTTTAGGAGCGTGTGAAACTGGGATGCTTTGCCAGATGCTAATGCACATCTCTGAGCTGCGGGGAGGGGGAAATCAGAGTGCTGATCTGGAGTGAGGGAACCCCCCCGTGCTGTCAGATCGGTCATGGGAAGCCCAGGGCAGCACAAGGAGAGTTTCCTGGAGCTCTGACTTGGGAGAGGGAGCTGAGAGGCCAATTCCCCAGTAACATGTGGCCCCATGTAGGAGGCTGTTGTTAATTTAGGGTTAGCGGGTGCTGTTTTTTGCAGCATGCTCTTCCATTCCTGAAGGCCAGCTCGCTGCCCCACCCACACCCCATGCAGATGCATATCCAGCTTGCTCCATGGGAGGTTGACCCTAGCCTGCCAACCCTGACTCCACAGCTTAGAGCTGCTTTATCTGCTGAAAACTGCTCTTCTCCTCCTGTCACCTTCCCTTCAGCCTGCAGATGGGCTGACGAGTCCTTAGACCTGCTGCGAGTCCGTGAAATGGGAATAATTGATAGGGGAAGATGATAAAGCCAAGCAGCTGTGTGGCCTTGTGTGTCTGGGGGAGGGGAGAATGTTCTTGTCATTCTCCCAGCAGGAGATGTTTTTCAGATGAAGGGCTGTACTGGAGGGAGGTTTGTTTGCAGTGATGTTCTGTAGGCTCCATCCTCCCTATAATAACCTGCCATTGGGCTCTTAGAGCAAAGGGGCCCGTTTGCCAGCAGAGCAGGGCCCTGAGGTTCACAGCAGAACTGTACCTGGCATACCCCGATGGAGGGACTCACCCTCAACTGAATGGCACTCGCTAGGCAGGGGACATGGGTTCCAAAGCCCAATGAGTTGAGAGAGGGTGGGGACAGGTACTTGTACCTGGTGGTGTGGGCCCTGTTTAAGGGTCCTAGACACCATTTGACCTTCTCTCTCCACGGTATAATAAAAGAGCTAATATAGACTCAATTGAGAGTCTTGTTACACTGCAGAGCTGAAATCACTGATACCTAGGTCTAAGTATTAGACTTACTTTGGGACAGTGTGTGTATTGCAAGAGACTGCCCAGTGTGCACCAGCAGTGAGGCTCCCCCACTAACCGTTATAATCACTGAGAGCTGGGTTAAGTGGGGGGCCGTGAAGACATCTTGCGAGTGGCCAGCTGGGCGGCCGGTGGAGAGGGCCAGAATTGAGCCCCGCAGAGAGGTGCAGCAATCAGCTGTTGGGGCGACGAGTGAGTGCCCGAGCAGGGGAGCGTGTAAGGGTGCCTCCTAACGCCCCCCACCTTCCACCCAGGGTGGGAGGTGAACTCTGCGGATGAACCTCTGAACTCTGGAGCTGCACTGGCCAAGGACAGCAACTGTGAGTGGGGTGCAGAGAAGGGACGGGCACGTTATAGGGACTTTTGGATTGCTGGACTTAAGAACCTGAGGGCTCATGGTTTATGTTTATGAGCCCTAGTTGCAGCGTTTTCCCAAATGAATGCTGTTGCTTCCCTCCTTTTATTAAAAGGTTTTGGTACACTCAGACTCTGTGCTTTGCGAGAGGGGAAGTATTGCCTCTTAGAGGCCCCCGGGGGGTGGTGTGTAATTGTCCCAGGTCAGTGGGTGGGGGCTCGAGCCGGTTTTGTGTTGTATTGTTGAAAAGGAACCCCTAGATACTGAACCCGGCCCTGGTTGCTGCCGGCTTCACCTGGCAGAAGGGTTGCACAAGCATTGCACATATCGACCACGCTATCTTCACTGGAACCTTCCTCCCTTTGTTGTCGTCATTTCTTATGTTTCTTTAATTTAGGGCCTGACCCCAGGAGTGGTGAGCCAATGGGAGATGAGGCACTAAGTGCCTAGCAGATCTGAACCTCGCTCTTCAGGGCAGGGACCGCAGCGGGGTTTCGTGCTGTAAAGCACTGTGCAGGCCAGGAGCTCCGTGGAAATATTTAACCGATCGTCTTCTATTTTATTTTATTTTTTTTAAACAAACCCTTAATTTTGAGCTCAGTTAGCCCAGAGAGCACCCTGCCTCCTTTGCAGGTCCTTCCATTCGGCTTCATTAATTTTCCTAGCAATATGGGATGCTGTCAAAATATGGATAGATGGCTTGATGATCGCTATCCCCTGCGTTGTGTCTCAGGGAAATCTCTTCTCCTTTCTCGCCTAAATGATCTTAGGCCTTGCTCATGCCGTCAGCTCTAAGTGGCCAGACCCCTGCATCCGTGTGGCTCTGCATGGAGACGGGGTCTCCCCGCCCAGAGTTGGGTACAGAATTTTGCCCTTAATCTCACCATAGTAATATTCAAAGCCCTGTTGCAGGAGGAGCTCTCGCTGTTTTATCACCTGGAAAACACTTTTGTCAACAGCACCCTCCCACCAGCCAAGCCAAACGAAAAAAAAAATGACCAGCCAATAAGGGTGGAGCAAAAATGGCCAGCCAATCAGAGCAGAGGAGGGGGAACAAAGCCCAGTGACACAGCTGTGTGGCAGTATTGCCTGGAAATTGACACCTGGGGGGCCTGCTGTCCTGCCCCTAGAATCTGCCCTGCCCTGTGGTGCCTATAACTGTTCACTGCTCCATCAAGTCATTAGATAGGTCCCATCAGTCACAACTACCATTGCTTTTCTCTGGACGTTTTCAGTCTATTGGAGGTGAGGCTACCGAAACTGCCAAGAGCGTTGTGGGGAGGGGGACACTGGCTTTGCAGCTTATCTTTTGTTTTCAGTCCCTGTATGCAACAGCTGCATGTTCAGCAGAGAGCCAGAAAGGCCTCACCCCTCTTATAGTCTGGGTTAGTAACAAGGTAATTGCAAAAATAATGCCACATCAACCCCTGCCTAAACTTTCTCCCCAGACTGGGCTGGCCCCAGGGTTTCTTCCCTTAGCATCTCTCTGTCTCTAACCCGAGCTCCCTCCCCTAGATGGCTACTGATGGCCCAATGAGTCAGCACTTGTTAACCCCAGGGTGCTGATGCCTGCAGGCTGGGGCCAATCGGGGAGTCCCCCACGTTACATTCCTTTCAGTCCCTGCTGTGTACTGGGCTGGGCCCCTCGCTTTAGCTCTAGTGCCGGCCAGCCCTCTGCTGATACACTTTCTCAGAACACTTCCTTGTTTCTGTCTACGCTGCAATCAGAGCGGTGATCGCAGCAGCATGTGTGGACGTACTTGAGCAGCTTTAATCTAGCTGGAGGGAGTGCCAATAGCAGTGAAACCACGGCAGCACAGATTTCAGCACAGGCCCACTCCCTGCAAGAGCAGTGCTATCGTATTTGAGGGTCCTGATCCCCAGACGCCGCAAGGGATCTGTAGTATGGGATGCTGTCGTATTATCGCTATACGCTTTGTTTGGCTCCTCTGTAGTTTCTCACAAACCCTATTTGGTTGTCACAAGCTTAAATAGCTGTTAATGTGCAAATGTCCGTCGGAATTTGCCAGGTCTAGTCTGTTTGAGTGGGCAGTAATTGATAACTGGATCGTTCCGTTATCTATATAAAAGTCCAGTCCTCCTTTAGTTCTGGCTCAGATTTCAGCACCTCACAGCTTGTGCCTGAGAGCTCCCATGTTCTGAGGCAGTCAGTGGCATGGCCCTGAGGATGAATCCGGTTCATTAAGCAGGGCTGGTGCCAATACAGCCCCTGTGGGTAACCTCTGGAGGCAGAGAGGCAGCAATTCTCTCTTCTGTCTCATCCCTACCAAGGCTTTGCTGCTCCTCGCCGTGGGAGCGATGTGAGTAAATGTGGGCAAAGCGCTCTGCTGTGGACGTGCTGATTGCGAGGCGGCTGTTTCCTTAGTAGTTTCTTGTGCCAGACACAGTCAGACTCTTGGGAAGGCCAGTAAATTAGAGCTGCTGGGCCCTTCTTCACTGCTGTTTATTAACTCTTTCTGAAGCCCCTCAGCTTGTTTGAAAGGCCAATTAAACCATCCTGGAGGCGTTTGCATGAGTGGGCTGAGGAGCGGGGGTGTTCATGATTCTCTCCATAAATACACTCCATCAGTTTTCTTTTTAGCGAAGTGAGCTCCTCGGCCTGACGCTCCCTGAATTTGTTCACCCAGGGTTCGTTTGTTTTGAGCTGGGCACCAAGTGGGTGACTTTCCATTCTTCTGAAACAAACTGTTTGTAGGGAGCTGGGGGGAGATTCTCAGAGGCACAGATGGGAGTCAAGCACCCAACTCCCACGGACTTTTGATGCCTCTGAAACTCAACCCCCCTGTACTTTGCACTTCTCTAGAGACTCACGTCCATGACTGTCTGAGCACTGTACAAACGTGAATTAACCCTTGTACAGTTCTTGGGAGAAGGGTGAGTTGCATCACCTCCATTTGTACAGATGGGGAAACTGAGGCACAGAGTGGGGAAGCAACTTGCCTAAGGTCACGTGGCTGCAGAGGTGGGAATAGCACCAGATATTTTCCTTACCAGTCCCTGGTTCTAACCATTAGACTGTGCTCCTGACCTTACACACCTTTGTGGGAGCTCCCCTGACCTTGCCTTTCAGCCCCTTCAGAACCATCTGACCCTGATGATCCATTTGCCCCTGAGTGTGCGCTGTAGCCCTGCCATAGTTTCCTCTCTCTGTTAAGGCCAGACTGGTTTAAAAAAAAGAAAACAATGATGCCCTGGGGACTGGAATTTCCTTGGCATCCTGTGAAAGGCTGTCACATTCATCACGCTCGGGAATGACAGTCTGGACCATTAAAAACCTCCCAGCTTCCCCCTGGGAGCATAGGAAGCCAGATCTCGTGCACAGCACTGAAAATATTCCAGTGAATTGGAGAGCTGATGCAGGTGGCTGATAGGCTGCGGGGCTTATCGGAGGGGAAAGATAGGCCCTGTGCAGAAAGGAATGTGCTCAAGGGACTGGGGGCTTCATAATCGCTGACCTTGCCGCATTTGGCATGGGTGATGGAGTTGTTTCTTAAAGGCACAGGCACATTTTTTGTTTCTCTTCCTCTTTGTGGCAACCAAGCAAAGCCAAGCCCTGCAGAACATCTGTAACTGGGTGCAGGTATCATGCCTCAGGAGCCCCAGCTAAGGACAGCATTGGGAGGGGGGGTGTGTGGCGGTTCTTTGTGGATTTCTTTCCAGGAGTGTATTTTTGCCAGTATTGTCTGAGGCACAGCTCAGGCAGCTGGTGCGGTGGGCTAAGGGTTAGTTCTCCACTAACGAAAGGATCAGGGTGTGCTTACTGGCCAGCCAGCAATGGCAGGGACCTGCAAGTGGAGCAGAGGCTAATGCCACTGGTGATAGCTCGTGGCTAATTAGCCAGAACAACCAGGGGAGGCTGGGGAAGCAGCTAGGAGAAGCTTTCTTCAAGCCTTGATGGTAGGGTTAGGGCTAAAGGAACCCTGTCTGTACTTTAAAGGGAGGAAGGACGATACCAGTACAGGCATGGAAGCCAGGCGGGCTCGAGTCTATTCCTGACTTTGCCACCGCCTCCCTGTGCTGCCTTGGCTAAGTCACTTCACCACTTCGTACCCATCTCAGCAGTCTTGCCAGCTTTAGTGATTTTATTGCTGGCCTCGCAATATTTGATGTTTTGCTTAAAGCCTCCGCTCCTGGAGGCAGGTGATTACAGGAGACTCTCCGCTTTTATTTACAAAGAGATGTTTCTAGCCCTCCTGGTTGTAGAGAGAAGCTCAAAAAAGTGATGCCTCGCAGGCTCAAAAAGCAGAAGCAAAAGAGATTTCCAAATCTGCTGATGCTGTGGGTGGCAGGGGCTGACGTGGGGTTGGCATCTGTGACGTACCTCCCTCCGCCCCGGGCGGGGAGACTGTTAATAACTGAAACAAGGAATAATCATATATGGAGATATACCTATCTCATAGAGCTGGAAGGGCCCCCAAAGGGTCATCGAGTCCAGCCCCCTGCCTTCACTAGCAGGACCAAGTTTGCCCCAGATCCCTAAGTGGCCCCCTCAAGGATTGAACTCACAACCCTGGTTTTAGCAGGCCAATGCTCAAACCACTGAGCTATCCCTCCCCCCAGACTTCACAGTGCGAGGGCCAGGGCATGTTGTGGGGAGGGGAGATTGGCTGGGTTAACTCCCAAAGGGCGGGCTGGTGCGGGGGGGGGGGAGGGGGATTCTTTTTACAAACCCTCCTATTAACAGAAACGTGTTAAGGAAATTACAGCTCCTCCCCCTGCAATGGGAACCGGGTTAGGTTCACCTTTCCCTGCAGTGTTCCCCTCCTGGACATTGGGCTGGTGGCTGAGACCCCGGGCTGAGCTCTCCAAACCAATCGGCTTTCTCCAGCACCCTAACTCTGGCCCACACGGCGGGTGAAGAATTCAAATACCTTCAGCCCTGTGGCCTGCTAATGTTCCCTTGACTGAGCCCCCTCTCCTCTCAGGGGGCTATTGCAAGTGGCTAGGAGCTTAGCACCTAGATGGCAGTGGCTGATGTTACAGTTTGGCTTCCCGCTTCCCCCAGCGCCCCTCTTCCTACTGGGACTGGATTCCCCCTCTGTGAACCGAAAGAGAGCACTGTGGGTTTGGCTCAGCCCTGCACGTTGCTGTGGTCTGGGGCACTTCTCCCAGGGGGGAAGCTGAACAGTCGGATTTGGAGAGAGTCGTCGTTGATTGACAGAGCTGCCAATAGGCTGTGCAGCGTGGCACGCTCCATCCTCATGGGGCTCCCATTGCCCATGCAGCTACCTCTGGGGTGGAGCGCTGCAGGCCACATAAGGATCTGAGCACTCCCCTGTGATAAGAACATAAGAACGGCCGTACCGGGTCAGACCAAAGGTCCATCCAGCCCACTCTCCTGTCTACCGACAGTGGCCAATGCCAGGTGCCCCAGAGGGAGTGAACCTAACAGGCGATGATCAAGTGATCTCTCTCCTCCCATCCATCTCCATCCTCTGACGAACAGAGGCTAGGGACACCATTCTTACCCATCCTGGCTAATAGCCATTTATGGTGATGGTGCAGGACAGGCAGCAGAACAGGTGGTTGTACCCAGTAGAATTAGCAGGGCTGCTGAAATATGCAGGGTGCAGTTATTCACAATAGGATTGGCTGGCAGTCCCATATGCTCCAGTCAGAAGTAAGTATGGGAGAGGGAAGAGTGCCAGTTACTGACGCACCACCACCGCTGTGGCTGATGCTTGGAGGGCGCCCATCTAAGGACTGACCTCACCCCAGCCTGCTTAGCTTGAGCGCTGATGCAGTCACAGCCCAGGTGGAGGTAGCAGTGTTACGGTTTGTCTGGTTGCTGACTGCGTCCTCGGAGTTGTACGCTACAGCGCGGCCGACATGGTCCCTGCCCACAGGAGCATACAGCCCGCCAGCCAACTAGCTCAGTGGCACAAAATCCCTGCGGCTGGGCCCCTGGGGCTGACGTTTGTGACTCACCCTGTGCTGGTGGGGCAGCTGTTGCGAGGCTCAGAGGAAGATATGTGGCTTTATGAGGAGTGGGAGGGGAACGAAGAGGGAGGTGGTTCTGTGGGTGCCCAACAATCAGATCCATGTTAAAAAGCTGTGGGAACGGGATGGCAGGAAGGGTCTCGGGTATGAGCTCGCCAGCCAGTTGAAGAGGGGGCTGGACAAGCACAGGAAGGGGTCCAATCCAGTCCTGCTCAGCCAGAGAGAGGGTGCTAGCAATACTTGGGGTGGGAAAATGGGGAGATTCCCAGGAATTCACAGCCCTCCTCCCAGCGCCAGGGAAAAACACCTGGCAGTGGCAGCCTTTCCGGCCCCTTCAAATCTGATTTAGTGCTGGTTTTGTTCCCTTGCTCTAGGAAAAGATCGTTGATCCATTCCAATTAGTGGAGCGGCTGGAAGCAAAGGACCTTGCTCCCAAGCCAGCGGGCTGCTGTGGCCCCAAAGGGTGCTGCTGAAATGCTGAGCATCTAGCAGAAGGAGCCAGCAGAGCAGAGGCTGAAGAATCAGAGCTGTTTTTGTTACTCATCGCTGAACAGCAATTAAAAATTAATAACGTAGGTAACGAAGCTGAGCACTTCACGGCTTCGCAGCACTGTGCAGGTACTGCGGAATGAGATGAAATAAACCCCAGCTGTCCCCCAGGCTCCAGCCCTGGTGCATGGCTGCAGTCAGAAGATAGTGGGTTCATTTGTACGCACCATGTTAATTGTTCAGAGCAAACCCATCTCGGTTCAAGCCACGAGGAAGATCTAATGGGACCTAGTTAACTGCAGGGGCACGAAACTGACCAGTGCTTTGTCTAACTCAGAATAGGCTCTGATGAGGCTGGATCCCAGGGATCAAAATATTTAATGAGGCCATTTGAGAACAGCCAACCCCTTGTAAGGCCCAGGGCAGAACCTGATGGAATATGCTCTTCCCAGGCTGCAGTGTGGCCCTGGAGCCGTTCCCTGCCTCGAGGCTTACACTGTCTCCTCTCCTTGCCTTGCCCATGTGGGAAGTGCAGCTCCAGCCCCACTCTGCCCCTAAAGCCTCCCGGTGCGCTGGGGAAGCAGGCAGCCCCCACGGTGCTCTGCAGTGCACCCCCTTGCACGGCATTCCTCCCTCCCACAGTGGAACTTCCTGGCTCTGTTGCCTTCAGCCTCTTCCCTGAGTAAGCACTCTTAGGCTGCGTGCCGAGGGCACCCAGCTGCTCTTTGTGGCCTGGGATGCAGTGACTGGTTACATATCTGGCCATTCAAATGGAACCGCTCCCTTTGGTAGGGCGGCCCTGACCTTGGGGGCTAGATGGGCCAAGCACCGCAGGGAGCCTCTCTCATCTGTTGCTAGCTCAGAGCAGGGAGGGTCAAACCAGGCCCCAGCCACGTGTAAGAAGGTGTAACGTGGTCAGTGGCAGCGTCCGGCAGCCAGTAAATCTCACGCTGCATCCAGGGCAAATCGCAGGCAGACGCCTGGCAGGATGGAGGAGAGGAGGAGGAGAGGCGCCTGGGGTCCGGGTGGAGGGGAGAGGAGGCTGAGAGAGATCAGTTGTGAATAATAGCAGGGAATTGCTTTCCCGGTGCCATGGACCCAACACCTACCACAGCTAGTCTAGGGGCAGATCCCATCTCCCTGCTCACCCAGCATCTCCAGAGGAAGGCTCTGCCTTAGGAGGGGCTGAGCGCCCTCCCCTGATGGAGTGAGTGGGAATTGAAAGCCCTCGGCCTCTCGTGGGGGGTGCTTGGTAAGCAGGGCTGTGCCCCCCCCCACAGCTGGTAGGAGAACACCCTTCCTTTCCTGGCTGCGGGGGCCCGAGGAGGGTTGGGGTTACAAATGGTGAATCCCCCTGACGGCAGGAGTTGCTGTTACACTCGGCACCTTCTAGCTTCAGCCTCATGTCTGAGCACCGCCCGCCCACTGCTTCCTAACAGCTGAATGGGTCTTTTGGCCCAAACACTGCAGGTCTTTCTGTAGGAGTTGCGGGGAGAGGAGCATTGTAACCGGACTGTGGCCTTGCGGAACCTGGAGAACTTTAGAGCTTGGATCTGAAGTCTCAGGGACTGGCGGAGCGCGGCTGGTTAGAGGGGGGGACTCTTGAAAAAGAATCAGGATCTGGGGCAAAATAGCTCCTTCCGTTCCCTTCTGTGGATGGTAAAGCATTGCAGTGTTGAAGGGGACTGCTGCTGGGATGCAGGTAAACCCCTCTCCACATTGATCATGGCAACTGAAGGGGAACTGGACCTATTTTATACTGTTTTGAAATAGTCGGGCTTGTGCAAGAAGCGTAAGGATCAAAACTTGACAGCTGCATTTGTAAATACAGCTAACCTTGCAGTGTTATATGTGACAGGAAGAGGACTGAGAGCTGCGCAAAGGCTGACACCTGGTGGCCACAAGGTGGCATGAATGGGTTGCTGATCTTTCTCCCAATTTCACACAGTAAAAACATATTTTTCCTTTAAAATTCTCCTGAAGCCTCTGCCTGTTTTTTGGGCTTCAGGAGCCAGAATTTGCATTAACGGAGACAGAGGTCTTCAGCAACAAATATTTAACCCCTCTTTGCCTCTGTTTCCCCATCTGTAAAACGAGGACGATAATGCTTAGCATGCAAAGGGCTGTGACCATTAAGAAGTTATTCTCTATAAAGCGTGCAGACATCCTCACACAGAAGGTGTTTTTGCAGATGTGTGTGAGGAGTGAACAGCCAGCTCCAGTCTGAGTGGGGCGGTTTAATTTAATGTTGGTGCCTGTTGTAAGCCCAGAAAAATATGCTTTTCATCATGGCCATATGCAGCGTGGAGATTGCACCGATTACAGTAGGCGTAGCCAATGCCAGCAGTATTGTTACCAGGTACAGGATGCTTTCCCTCCCAAGGTGCTTTGGAAACGCCATGCATCAGAAGTTCATTAATTCACTTGGGCCAGGGTGAAGTTCTCACCATTGCACAGCGGAGAACACAACAGGACGTCGCAGCCAGCACAGGTCAGGTCAGAATCAGAGCACAACATGGTGACACTGTGTGGCGTTCCTAATTCCACTCTCAACAAGGGACCATGTAGCGAAGCTTGAATGATAAGACTGGGAGGTACAAGAGGGGTGTGGAAATGGATGCAAATTTTATTTAACCGGGAGAGTTCAGATTAAATGAACCAAGTGTTGTAAGTAATGTACCTTAAAAAGAATGGGGCCAAATCCTGAAAGGAGCTGAGCATTGACTTCCGTGGGAGTTTTGGGTACTCTCAGCTCTCAGAAGTTAGGTCATAAAGTGCTGCTAGTAGTAGACTTCATTGAGAAGACCCTGCTATTAAATCTTTGCAGACAGTTGGGAAGTGGCATCTTTTGTGAGTGTGTCTTACAGAATAGGGAGATCAGTGAGGTTCTACCATATGTACATCACCACTGAAAAGCAGCCACCTCTGGGGTGGAGACAGACAGCTACTGGTGCCCAGCAATAGAGGGAGAGGGAACACTTTGGCCAAAGACACTGGGCAAGCCCCTTACTTGGAAAGAGTCCTACAATCTTCAATGTCCGTGCAGAATTAGCCTTTTACGATCTCATACAAAGAACCCCACCCAGTCGATTTACCTTGGAAGGCCGGGCTCAGCCAGCCCTGCAGCGATTCAACTCCACGGCTGTGGGAGAGTCTAGGTTCTGTGGAGCTAGGGGACGAGAGCTCAGGAAGCGTGGCTGAACTTTGTGACTTTGTCCTCACCCACAACTATTTCACATTTGGGGACAATGTATACCTTCAAGTTAGTGGCACTGCTATGGGTACCCGCATGACCCCACAGTATGCCAACATTTTTATGGCTGACTTACAACAACGCTTCCTCAGCTCTCATCCCCTAACACCCGTACTCTACTTGCGCTACATTGATGACATTGTCATCATCTGGACCCATGGAAAAGAAGCCCTTGAGGAATTCCACCATGATTTGAACAATTTNTGTCATCATCTTGACCCATGGAAAAGAAGCCCTTGAGGAATTCCACCATGATTTGAACAATTTCCATCCCACCATCAACCTCAGCCTGGACCAGTCCACACAAGAGATCCACTTCCTGGACACTACAGTACTAATAAGCGATGGTCACATAAACACCACCCTATACCGGAAACCTGCTGACCGCTATACTTACCTACATGCCTCCAGCTTTCATCCAGACCACATCACACGATCCATTGTCTACAGCCAAGCTCTAAGATACAACCGCATTTGCTTCAATCCCTCAGACAGAGACAAACACCTACAAGATCTCTATTAAGCGTTCTTAAAACTACAATACCCACCTGCTGAAGTGAAGAAACAGATTGACAGAGCCAGAAGAATACCCAGAAGTCACCTACTCCAGGACAGGCCCAACAAAGAAAGTAACAGAATGCCACTAGCCGTCACCTTCAGCCCCCAACTAAAACCTCTCCGGTGCATCATCAAGGATCTACAACCTATCCTGAAGGATGATCCCTCACACTCACAGATCTTGGGAGACAGACCAGTCCTCACTTACAGACAGCCCCCCAGCCTGAAGCAAATACTCACCAGCAACCACACGCCACACAACAAGAACACTAACCCAGGAACCTATCCTTGCAACATAACCCATTGCTAACTCTGTCCACATATCTATTCAAGGGACACCATCATAGGACCTAATCACATCAGCCACGCCATCAGGGGCTCGTTCACCTGCACATCTACCGATGTGATAGATGCCATCATGTGCCAGTAATGCCCCTCTGCCATGTACATTGGCCAAACCGGACAGTCTCTATGCAAAAGAATAAATGGACACATCAGACGTCAAGAATTATAACATTCAAAAAACCAGTCAGAGAACACTTCAACCTCCCTGGTCACTCAATTACAGACCTAAAAGTCACAATTCTCCAACAAAAAAACTTCAAAAACAGACTCCAACGAGAAACCGCAGAACTGGAATTAATTTGCAAACTGGACACCATTAAATTAGGCTTGAATAAAGACTGGGAGTGGATGGGTCATTACACAAAGTAAAAACTATTTCCCCAGGCTAATTTTTCCCCTACTGTTACTCACACCTTCTTGTCATCTGTTTGAAATGGGCCATCCTGATTATCACTACAAAAGTTTTTTTTTCCTCCTGCTGATAGCCTACGTTAATTAATTACCGTTGTTACAGTTGGTATGGCAACACCCATTTTTTCATGTTCTGTGTATATATATCTTCCTACTGTATTTTCCACTGCATGCATCCGATGAAGTGGGTTTTAGCCCATGAAAGCTTATGCCCAAATAAATTTATTAGTCTCTAAGGTGCCACAAGTACTCCTCATTCTTTTTGCTGATACAGACTAACACGGCTACCACTCTGAAACCTTTCTTAACATAACATCTCTAAGCTATGGCCTTTCCTATCCATCCACACAGCTAAAACTCCCATTGAGTCTCTCATCTCACATCTCAGTTACTGCAACACCCTTTTCTCCAGCCTTGAGACATGCAGTCTTGCCCTGCTCATATCTGCTGAGAATGCTGCAGCAAAGATCCTTTCCCAGAACTTCGACTGTGTCACCCCTTTCTTTGCATCCCTCCACTAGCTAATATCTTTCTGGGGTGTATTAACAGGAGTGTTGTATATAAGACACGGGATGTAATTGTCCTGCTCTACTCAGCACTGGCGAGGCCTCAGCTGGAGTATTGTGGCCAGTTCTGGATGCCCCACTTTAGGAAAGCTGTGGATAAATTGGGGAGAGTCCAGAGGAGAGCAACAAAAATGATAAAGGTTTAGGAAACCTGACCTATGAGAAAAGGTTAAAAAAACAACACTTGGGCCTGTTTAGTCTTGAGAAAAGAAGACACTGGGGAGGGGGGGTCCTGATAGTCTTCCAAAATGTTAAGGGCTGTTATAAAGAGGACGGTGATCGATTGTTCTCCATGTCCACTGAAGGCAGGATAAGAAGCGATGGGTTTAATCTGCAGCAAAGGAGACTTAGGGTAGATATTAGGAAAAACTTTCTAACTCTAAAGGTAGTCAAGCTCTGGACAGACTTCCAAGGGAGGTTGTGGAATTCATAGAATATCAGGGTTGGAAGGGACCTCAGGAGGTCATCTAGTCCAACCCCCGGCTCAAAGCAGGACCAATCCCCAATTTTTTGCCCCAGATCCCTAAATGGCCCCCTCAAGGATTGAATTCATAACCCTGGGTTTAGCAGGCCAATGCTCAAACCACTGAGCTATCCCTCCATGGAAGGTTTTTAAGAACAGGTTGGACAAACACCTGTCAGGGATGGTCTAGGTTTACTTGGTCCTGTCTCGGCATAGGAGGCGGGACTATATGACCTCTCGAGGTCCCTTCCAGCCCTACATTTCTCTGATTCTGTGTCGACCCCTGCCTCTGATTGGCCCATGATGCATCCCCCACGGTAACTGTTCAAACAAGCATCTTCCTGCTTCCTCGCATGCTGCCCCTCATGCTTGTGACACGCTCCCCAGAAAAATCCACAAAACTAACTGGTCTTCCTTCATATCCCTCCTTTACACTCTCCTTTGCCGTGGTGCCTCCAGAAAACTTGACCCCAGTTAAAAGGAACAGGAGTACTTGTAGCACCTTAGAGACTAACAAATTTATTGTAGCATAAGCTTTCGTGGGCTACAGCTCACTTCTTCGGATGCATGTAGTGATAAAGTGAGCTGTAGCCCACGAAAGCTTATGCTACAATAAATTTGTTAGTCTCTAAGGTGCCACAAGTACTCCTGTTCCTTTTTGCGGATACAGACTTAACACGGCTATTACTCTGAAACTTGACCCCAGTTAGCGGCTGGTGCACTGAGACCACTATCTCACTGATCGCTATAGTGACATTGTTCCTACGGTGCCTAGCCCGCTTCATGGCTGGGGTTCTAGGTGTTACGTAATACTAATACTCAGAATGACTTCGTTGTTCCCTGCTATTGGTTTGTCTGTACACATTCCTGCCTGCTGTAGTGTTCATCTGCAAGCAGCTGGCCCCGTCTCATGCCTCCCCAGATGTTCAAGCACATGCTGTAATACAATCCATCTTGCTGACAGACTGTAAGGGCCTGTGAATTTGTATCTTCTTTCCTCTGCTGTTCCTGGGTTTGCTGCCTGGTACAGAAATGTTAACAGATGCAAGGCAGTGTCCAGGGGCTGTGGGGCTTTCGTGCCAGCACAAGGGGGAAGGGCTGCCTCTGAAAATCTCTCCAACGGTGCTGTGCAGGGCGTCCTCCTTAACCTGGTTCTTCATGATTCTTCCCCATCCCAAAAGGCAAATCTAGGGGCTGCAGAACAGTGGCAACTCCATAAGTGATGTTCTCCCTGTGGAGCCAGTTACCCAGCCTTGCATTTGGAGGCATTGTACTGCTGGAAGTGCCTGATTTGAGGAAAGACTTAAACCTGACGTCCTGAGCAATTGAGGCTATTCCAGCTCTTGTCTCTACCGTCCAAGGGGATGGGCATGAGGTTACTGGGAGGTCTCGACTCTCTTTCTGGCTTCACGGTGGGGTGGGGTGGGATGGGATGGGATGTGGGGGGGTGTCAGTCACTTCTGTCCGCTTTGCCCTTTGTAAAATGAAGCTAAATGCTTCCCTACCTCACCAGGGCATTGTCAGGTTTGTCAAGTGCTTTGAGATCCTCGGCTGGAAGGTGACCGAGGAGATGTTGGTTTGCTTTTTTTCCTCAAGAGTCAGGGTGTTGACCCTGATCACAGTGTTCTGGCTCAATTCCAGTCTGGACAAGGGCCTACTTCTCTTTGACTGGACCGGGTCGTCTTCTTCCCTTAGCTGTTATTTCTGAGTGCTGCTTCCTAACCTCCCCACTGGGCCATGCAGCACTGGCTTGATTGGGGTTGCCAGTAGAACCAGCGCCACCTCCAACTGTTGCTTAGTAGCCAGGCTATTCTGCTTGGCCGTGCCTCTCCCTATGTGCTCAGGAGTGAGGTTCCGTGGGGATGGGACTAGATCCCAGATCTGGGGGATGGCCCATGTCTCCACACCGCCATCCGGCAGCCATGGTAAGCTTCCATGCATTACCATGTAGTCCCTGTGGGGATAAACAGCACAGGAAGTACCACCTTGGAAGGCCGGATTGACAGCTTCCCTTTTGGCCCCTGATTGGTCCACACACCCTGTTTAAGCCCACGAGGCGTTCCAGGAAATGTCTGTGCAATGAGGTGGACTCCCCTGCCAGCTGGACCTGCCTCTTGGCTTGTGCTCGGACCCCTGATCCTGGCTCGGACCCTCAGCTTCTGCCCTTGAACTCTGACTCCAGTCCCGCTCCCTCGCATCGGCACTAGGAGCCTGACATACATCAGACCCAAACTCAGGCTTCTGGTCTTAGACTCTGATCCCTGACCTAGGCCCCTGGACTCTGGCATCAGCCCTGACCACTAGGCCGAATTGCCCACGCCCCAGTCGTGACACTCTGCCCGTGGTGGCAGGGCCATGGTAGAACTAGCGCGTTCTTCATTGTGGGCCAGTAGACATCAAAGGAGAGCTCCTTCTGGCAAGGAGTGAGCAGATTCCCCTTCTGAGCCCCACGGCAGGGGCTTCTGGGCTTTTGACTGTGCAGGGACTATGTCTGGAGTCCTCTGCCACACACCCCGCCCCAACACACACACACACAGCAGCATTGTAAGGCATGCCAAGGAGTGCCCAAAACACACGACGTACTCCATCCCTGAAGCACCCCTGTACGTGGCAACTCAAGGAGAGCTTTGCCCAGCCTCTTTTCCAGCATGCTCCTTGCTCTACCAGGCAAAGGGCCTCCAAGAAACAAAAGACTCTGTGCGCTCTCAACAGCCAGCCCGTAGCACGGAGGAAGCCTGGCCTCCCTTCCAAAGCGGCCAGATGCAGGTGTTTCCCTTCGCTCCTCCTCTGACCATCTCATGAGGCCTGAATCAACCATCAGGTAAGGCCCATCTATGCAATGAGCCTTTGCGAGCTGCAGGACCCATGCTCTGTATGAACCGGGATAACTGGTGAATCAGCGAAGCATAGAAGGGGTCTAACCACCCACTTCCAGAGGGTATCCCCGCATAGTCTGCAGCTTAATCAACAGACACGTTGGGGGCAGGGATTGCTTGCATCACTAGGAGAGAGCTGCAGCAACGTGGTCACCCCTGTTTACTTTTATAAAGTTAGGCCTGCAGCCTTCTTCGCACGAAGATACTCCAAGCTGTGGTCCCCAGTTAGGCCCAATATCCTGCTTTGCCCAGGGGTTGGGAATTCATAGGTTCCTTTTCCTTTCTCTCCCTGTGACTGTTACTGCTCATTGCTTCCCACTGCTGCCACCCAGTGAAATATTAGGAAGCCAAATTAAAAAAATTCCCTGATGGGTGGGTTTTTTTTGGTGTGTGTGACTAGATAATGATGACCGTGCTTGGCCCACCCCACCCGCGGTAAGGATGTCCATAACGTTTCAGTTGAGTGCAGATCGATGAAGTTCACGTTCTGAAGATTAGTTAAGTGGTTGCACCGATGTTAATTTTGGTTCTGAGTGATAGTCACGCAGCTTTGGAAGGGCACAGCTGGGCAGCACTAGGAAGACGGGTGGTCAAGGGGATGGGCCGCCGAGTAGCACCTTGATCTCCCTGATGAAACCCAGCTAAGGTGCTAATCTTGGTGAAACAAACAGTGGGTAGCAATTGTAACCCACAAAGTCTCCTTGAACGGGCCAAGGCAGGGAATGTTGGGAGCAGAAGGCTCATGGCAGTTGGGAATGGGGCAGTTTGAACTGGGCAGTTGCAGGGAGAGAAGGTGAAAAGAGTGGGGTGGAAATAGCAGGACGCGCAGAGGAGAAGAGAAACGGGGACCAGTCAGGGAGGAGGAATGCAGAGGAGGCTGTTTAAACAGCTGTTAGATTGAGCAATAAAATACAAGACAGGAGATGGGATTTATAAGAAATGTGGTTGGGAGGTGAAAAGCGTCACTGCCATGGTGAGGAAAATTAGGAGTAAGCAGTGGAAGCAAGCTAACAGATTACCGGATCCAAAAAGTAATGAAGAGCAGCAGGAAGGATGTGAAGAATGAAAGGGAGAGAAGGAAGAAATTAACATAGCAAGAGGGAAGTTGAGAGGAGAGCGAGAGGAACAGCGTGAGCAATGCCCTGCCAAGAGAAGTGAGCTCTGGGTTATTCTCTCTCAGGGAAGGTGGGGGCTGAAAGCTTGTCCCTTAGTGAAATATGGGGTGGAAAGATCTCTTGTTCTCCACTGAGTGAGGTCCTGATTCAGGAGAGCACTTAAGCACATGCTTAACTCTCTGTGAGACACTATTAGTCAGTGGGTTCACCGGCAGCTTTGCTCTCCCTTTGCATAGCCATGGGCTCACCCCTGAACAACACACAAATCAGCGACGTGTGGCGTTGGTTATCCAGGTGGGTGCTGGGAGGGTGGACCAGTTAGATGCTCTCGCTGCTGCTGACATCCAATTTTCTCACCATGGCAGTGAAGCTTTTCACCTCCCAGCCTTTTCTGTCTTGCATTTTTACTGCTCGATCGAACAGCTGTGTAAAATCCACTCAGCTGGACAACCTTCCCTCCTCCCAGCCATTGCACTGATAGCACCTCCTCTCAGAGGACCCCCCGCTGAAAGACACAAGGAGCCAACGTGCAGTTACCCAGACAGTTGCAACACATCTAGCAGAATGTGGCTAGCATGGGTCTGCCTGGTTCCTACATGCATGTGTGGGCTATGCAGTGACAGGAAATGTATGTGGAGGGCCTTGTACAGAAGGATTTATGGGAAGTGGTGTTGGGATTCTGTGACATCCAACTCCGGTCACATCCCACTGAGCAAAGAAGAGGGAAAGGACCATCGAGCTGAATGTGGTGAACTATAGCGCACGCCAAATGCTTTCCTAGCTAAATAAATCTGTCCCCATCTAGCCCTGGGCTTTGATCCTCAGCTAAGATGGGTTGGGCTGAGCTGGTACACCTCTACCCCGATATAACGCGACCCGATATAACACGAATTTGGATATAACGCGGTAAAGCAGTGCTCCGGGGGGGGCGGGGCTGCACACTCCAGTGGATCAAAGCAAGTTTGATATAACGCGGTTTCACCTATAACGCAGTAAGATTTTTTGGCTCCCGAGGACAGCGTTATATCGGGGTAGAGGTGTACTTGGATAGGAGACCACTCAGGAAAATCCAGGTGCTTCTGGAAGCGGTGATAATGATTTGGTAGGTGGTGCTCTTCCCTCTGCATCACTACAACCTCAGTGTCGTGGTGAGGCGAGAGGGCCTGGGTGGGCTTCCTGGGAGTTGTGCTCAGCCCCACCTGTGCCTCATTAACTGCCTGCCCAGGGATGTGTACTGAGGCTTCCTGTCAGAGGCAGCCTGCTCAGCTCGCTAATAGGAGAGATCTGCAGTGAGTAGGGTCAGCAGTGGGGTGGATAGGGAAGGGGTCTAGAGAGAGGGTATGGGCCAAAGCAGGAAGTGCTCCAGGTAGTTGAAGCAAAGGGAATAGAAATAGATTTTTCTCTGCTTGCTACAGGGTCCCTGGATTGCAATCAGGGTAGAGGGAGGGCCATAGTGGCAGGGCTACTGAGTCTGGAATCAGGCTGAAGCCCCAGTAGGAGGTTGCTGGATGACTCATTGTCTTGTTGGACTTTTTGTTCTGCCTGGAAGGGGGCTGGACTTTATGATTTGGGAGACTGAGGTACCTGGAGCTGGGGGAACCCAGGCACGGAGCACCAGATACCAACCTGGTCTTCTCACCGCTGTCTGCCAGTGAAGACATAAAATGGAGGTTCTGATCATGCGATGGGTGTTGACACTGGTTTCCTGGCTACATCCAGTTTGCATAACTAGTACACGTCCCACAAATCTCCTCTTCCTGTCTTGAGGAGTTGTGTTGCTGTACTGTTAACTATCTATGGTGCACCTCCCCAGAGATGGGTGCACTTCACTGGTGGGGGAGTGATTCCTGAGTACATCACTGGCAAATGATACTGCGATCTTTTAGGAGGAAAGACATGGTGTTAGTGTAAGGGACAATAGTATTTTGTATTTATTAAAACCACCTATTGATAATGTGATCAAGGTCCTGATCTCAGGAATTAATAAACCACCCCAAACTTATTCCTCTTTTGCTATTCTCCTAAATGTGTTGAAAAACCCAAGCAAACCCCTGCTGGCATATTCACTGTCATTATTTTTGTCATCAAAGAAAATCTTTGGAGTGAGAATGAAAGAGCAGATTTGAGTCTTTTCCTACCTATGAAACGGGCTTCATTAAAAAGTAATGAAATCCTGCCGGAGCTTTTCAGCTCCCCTATCGATAGAGGCACCCCGAGCGACTCCAGCCCCCGCACTCCTCCTGTCCACCGTGCATACGTAAAAAGGCCACAGCTAAATGCCAGAGCATTTGCATAACCTTGTCTGTCCATCGTCTGCTGGCATTTTGGGGAGAACCAGGGAGGAAGCGCTTCACAGAACTGTACTGGTTCCCCTTGTACTGGTAGGCACTGAACTAGAGGCCCGTCTCCTGGAAATGAGCACCAAGGCCCTCTCCTTGGACTTCTTCGGGGCCGTGAGAACAAACGGGCCCAACCTGACACCTGGTACACAGATTGCAGAAGCTTTTATCTGTTGAGATCTTTGCCCATGTACCCGATAGGGCACAATCCTTCTACATGAGGAACACGTAGAAGATCTGCCAAGTTTCCTGCATCCCGTACAGCTGCCCATCGGAATTCCTTCTGTGGTCCCCACAAATGGGGGCCTTTGGGGGGAACCCTGCTGTAGAGGATCAAAGGCTTTATACGTTAGTGGCTTGGGCCACTTCCCCTTCTTGTACCAGACCAAAGCACCAAGCCCTTCCTCTGGAAGGATCTTTCTCTCTCTGTCTCTCGCATCCCTTGCATAGGACTCATGATGCAATGTCAGCCCATAATCAAGCACCGGGCCAAGCCCGCTCAGAGCACTCCATCTGTTTTTACCCCCTTCCCAGAGGAGTGGGACTTTAGGGCATCTCCATGATGCTCTCACCTAATCAGGGTACTTTGGTGTAACCCTTCTCTAGTGGCTAGAGCTGGGGTTCTGCTGTAGAATCTTTGCCAAGTCACCGAACCTTTCTGTGCCTCTGTTTTTTCCGGTTGGTTAAATGGAGCTGATGACACTTGCCTACTTCACAGGGGGGTTGTGAGACTTAATGGTTGAAAAGTGTGGTAAGATCCTCAGGTGGAGGATACTCTAGAAGTGCTAAGCATGGTAATGGGCTGTCTTGTAATCTGTTAGCCACTGCTGGGTATGGAATGGGGTAAGAACTGCCAAACTGTGGGTCATAGGCCCTACGTTGCTAATAGCTTATGCAGACTCAAGCAGTCATGGTGGGCAGCATAGTGATAACCATGCAGTCTTTGGCAGCAATGGACTTATCCTCTTATTCTCAAGTTGCAGCATTGTGGTAGCAACTCTAGTTAAGGCAGTGATGGTGCTTCTATTTTAAGATGGCTCACTTGACGATTCCCTGTTCTGTTCATTCCCTCTGAAGCACCTGGCATTGGCCACTGTTGGAAGACAGGATCCTGGACTAGATGGACATTTAGTCTGACTCAGTATGGCCGATTTTATGTTCTTTAGTCCCTGATTCATGGACACATCCCTGCTCATTCAAGTCAATGGAACTTAAGGATGTACTTAAAGTTAAGCACACGCCTAAGTGCTTTTCTGAATTGGAGCCTAAAGTTCTATTTTCAGCCATTTTATATATTAATGCATTAAACATAACACCCACAGAGGGCATGTGGAGCCTTTGAGTGCTCCTCCTGGGAGATAGTCCCATTTATGGTAATTCTTGGCATATAATGTTCAATCTAATTTGATTAGGGGAGATGTCCTGGGCAGCTGAGCCCTGGTCCCTCTGCTAAAAAGCCTGCATTAGAGACATGCTCCTCATCAATATTAAATGCTCGGCCAGTAGGAATGCCAAAGGAAAAGAAATGTCAAGTTGGGCGTGGGGGCATGTGCACTGCAGGAAGGGGAGTGGGTTCATGCGGCTGAGAACCTGGCTGGTTAATTTTTAATTACTTCTTTGTAATGACACACACAGGCTCTGATGGGAATATAACAAGAGGGTTTGTTGTAAAGCTGTGCGGTCAGCTAGGCCAGTCTGGGAATAGCCAAGCAAGGCCGCTGCTGCCTGAAAGTAACTAATCTGTCAGAGATGGCTGGATTCCAAAAGTAACATTTTCTATTCTTACCTGTGGTCATAGAAACACAAACGATTTATTAATTACTACCACGGCGTCTTTCATCCACAGATTCCGGAACAATCAATTAACCCTCCTAACTAGAGATGGGCGAATAACTGATTTTTTGGTTTGGTGGCAATTACAAAAAAAAACAAAAACAAAACCCAAAAACCAGTTTGACCCAAAACAACATTGGCCAATCAACAAAATTGACAAGATTTGCTATGTATTGAAGAAAAGGTTTTGTCTGACATGAAATTAAACATTTGGTTTAGTTTCCAGGCACTCTTTAAAATGAAAGGAAATTAAAGGGTAGATTCACAAAACGGGGGGTGGGGTGGGGTAGGGTAGCTGCTGCCCTTATAATCTTTGGCCCCGTGGTTAGGGCACTCACCTGGGATGCGAGAGAGCTATGTTCAATTTCCTCTTCTCTCTTCCCCTCCCCCAATGCCTGATGTGGGGCAGGGATTTGAATTTGGGGCTTTCCCAGAGACTCCTGCTTCAGGCTAGCGTGTAAGCCAATGGTTAGGGTATTCCCCTACAATGGGGGAGACCCAAGTTCAAATCCCTTCTCCCCATCAGCTTTTCTAGAATCTCCTGTGGCACATGAGGCAACTGATGTTTTCCCCACTGTTGTCTGTCCAGAGCAAGATGTCTGACTCCATCTTTGTCTCATGATGGCAGCATCCTTTTGTAACATCTTTTGATAGGTCACTCTTTGTCCCCCACGCCTTCTCTTCTCTTCAGGTGGGATCCAATCTAAGATGTACCTTATGCTTCTGCCACAGGGTAGCCTGATGGCATGGCCAAACTACCCTAGCTGTCTGTCTAATTGTTAAGTCCACAGCCTACTGACCCCTGTGGTGCAACACTTCCACATCGGTTACACGATCTCTCCAAGGAATTCCCAGTATTCTTCTTAAACAACGCTGGTGAAAGGCATTCAGCTTCCTATGGCGTACTTTCACCATGCGCCAGATAACGAGGCGTTCAATACTGTTGTGAGGGCAATAGCTCAGTACAATATAATTTTAGTGTGTAGATGTATCTTCTTCTTACTCTTCCACATTTGATAAACAGGACACTGAGCCACTGGCTTTGCCAATTTTTGCCTTCCCTTCTTTAGTGAACTGGCCATTGGTACATATTGTACTTCCAAGACGGATGAAGTCCTCGACCCATCATTTGATCTGCATGTCAGGTTATGTCTTTCCTTGTGTGGAAATGGGGGCAGAGCGGAGAATTGAACTGAGGTGTCCTAGTTCCCGGGTGAGTCCCCTAACCACTGGGCTAAAGATTATAAGGGAGGCATTACCACCCCCTCCTCCCATTTTGTGAATGTCACCTAAGTCTTTAAAGAAATATTTTGGCCAAAACTGGTCATCCCAGTTCTGCTCCTAACACATATGTTACTGTGCATTTTCTCATTAAAGCAGGAGATTCCTTTTAAGATCTTTTTTGTGTGTGGGGTGTGTGCTGAGATGATAGCTGTACTGGTCTCATCATACTTTTGTGCGCCATGAGATGGACACAGTGGGATTGCCAGGAAAAGGTCCAAAGACATCTGTTACTAGAACCAGATAATTAAAATGTTGCAAAATAAACGGATTCCAGGTAACTAATTACTATGGTCAGTTAATTTAAGCCTGCATGATAGCTGTACTGGTCTCATCATACTTTTGTGCGCCTGGTCAAATGGGAGGTTGCATTTGCCAGTTGAAAGTGACAGTTTGAATTACGGTGAGAGAAGTGACAGGCGTGACCACTGGGGGGCAGAGTTTGAATGGAGAAGCTTTGGTTGAATTGGGTGGTGAGGGGGTAGATGGGGAATTGGGCTGTTTGAACTGGGCAGGATGATTTGGGCAGCTGGGTGTGAACATTTGAGAGTCTCAACTCGAAGTGGGGGAGCTCAGCCTGGCCTTTGAATTGGAGGAGTAACAAGTGGCAGTTGAGAACCATTTTGAATTGGGAGAGCAGGAAGTGGCAGGCTGAAATCGGAGAGCCAGGCATGGCCAGTGAGGGTGGGGTTTGAATTGGGCTGTTGTGAGAAATTTCTGGGAATGGCAGTTGGGAAGTTGCGTTAGTCCATTTGAACTGAAGGAGCTGAGAATGAGAGGTTTAAGACAGGCAGGGACAGCATTTGGGTTCCCGTGGGGAGAGAAACCGACAACAGGCAGGGAGATGAGCAGCATATGAGACATGAGGGAAGAGAAAGGGATAAAGCCCAAGAAGAGAAATAACAGTGAAACACCCATGGGAAGAGAGGTGAACTCCTCATTGCATGGAGGGCTTGATAGCAGCTTGACCTGTCTCTGGCGTACATACAGAAACAATGGCTTTGGTAAGAAATCTTGTCACTGGTCTTGTGCCTGCTGATAATAGCTTGGCAGGTGGCAATCGGAGACCTCGGCTACAACTCAAAGCTAAACAAATATCAGACCCTTAATACCTGCAAATGATGCATAGTCGACTATTGGCTGGTGAGCAGTCTTTTGTCACAAGTGTTGGCTGGTTTGGGGAAATAACATTTCTTAGGATCTACCTATTTCATGTCTACACTTCATCCTTTGACTGAGCTTAAGTGTGAACTCAACATTTACTGGTTAAATAGAAGGGTTCACTCCTCCAGAACTGCCAAACCAACCTTTTTCACCAGCAGCACTTAAAGGAAATACATTTTAATTTCAGTTAAGCTAACCTACAACTTAACGTAAAATGCAAAATATAATTATGTACATGCCTTGGCTAAGGATCTCATTACAAGCAGCTGAATTTGATGTTTACAGCGTGCTTTGAGATTGCAATTTAAAGCTGGATCTAAATAAATAGGAGCAGAAAGTTATGTCTGAATATGGAGTCAATACAACTTGTTGAATGCAGATGCCCAGTTGCCATCTGAACCATTGTATTTAATGCTGAGCTTCGTTAAATAGTCATTCTGAGGCTGGTTGAACATTGTGGTTTCTGACCTGCAGCATGATTGTTTCCTTTGTTTAATCTTACTTGACTTTTATCCTTAGTAATGATTAGTGGTATCACAGTTACAACAGCAGCTGGAAGTCCCAACCAGGAGTGGAGCCTCATTGTGCTAAGCTCTGTCCAAACAGATACTATGGGATGGTCTTTGCTCCAAACACATCAAAATTGAAATTGACAGGATGGACTAAGGGATGCAACGTACAAGCAGAGTGGTCAGGAAGTGCCAAATCATTCTTGCTCCAAGTTGTCCTGTTGAGGCTTCTAGCCCACCTTGTGCAGCAGCCCATGGACAATGTGCTGAACAGAGATCTTCATACAGACTCATTCCTGGTCCCTGGAGCAGATGGTGCTTGATGACTTTAACCCTTCCCAGAAGAGCAATTGCTCTGGGATATGACAATAAGCCCTGCTCGCAATGTTTGAGGATACCCACCCTCCACCTAATGAAGAAACTAACATTGCCACCTAGAGACTGGCAGCTCAGGAAAAGATGAAGGGGCCCTGAGCACTACTCTACTGTGATAGGAATTGTAGCAGTAAGCTCCCTGGACTCATCATGATGTTTCTTCTCCTCCTCCTCCTCAAATTTAAGGCTCAGCATAGCCTGACACTGGCGACCTTTTGCTGTTTCTTTTCTTGCCTTTGTGTTTGAGGCCAGTTGAGAGTGGTACCAATGCAATGGATCCTCACAGGATAGACCTATTGGATGTTTTGAATGTGGGGCCAAATATGTCCCTGTGCTGACAGCTTCATGCTATGGTAGTGCCGTCTGAGGACCCATTAGATAGCCTAGCCTGGAGAAAGTACCTGCCCTGGTTTGTTCCACTGGAACAAAGTTCTTAGATGCTGAAATATTTCCAGCACATGCTATGTGACCTCAGCCAAGTTCCTTCCCCTCTATCTCAGTTTCCTTATCAGGGATCATGCTTCCTACATGCATTGTTTTGAGAAGTGTTATGGGTAAGTTAACCATGGTTCTAAATACTTATTGTTGCCACGAGGGGGAGCCGCACAGCCATCACAAACATTCAGAGTCTCTGCGCTGGAGAACTGCTAAAACAACCCCTGGTCCTGTGTAGAACATATCCCAAAGCAATAATCCTTTACCACAGGCTGTGATGCATGGTCTAGATCCAAGTTCTAAATGCAGCATTGCCTATTGCAAAGGGTTTGGCGTAATATACACCGAGCAAATTAATGAAAATAAAGTTACTGGAGCCCGGGGAAGCTTCTGTCCCTCCCCATACTCCCGCAGGAGCGATGTTCAGGCAAGCTCTAGGGATTTTACTTTGCAATAGCAGTGAGCTGCTGGTATCCGAATAGCTGCCTCTTCTTGTCAGTTCCGGTTTCTAATTCTGCTGCTTTGGCTGACACAAATTTACAGTAGATGAATGGATAGCTGCCTGCATTAAATAGCTTAGGAGAGAGACCCATGCAGAACTACGTGGATTTACTAAGCTGATGGTTGCGCAGAGCAAAGTGTTAAAGGCTAACTCTGCACTTGGAGGTGGGGATGTGATTCCCGGGTAGCTCTGGTAGACATATTGGCGTGAGCTCTCTCATCCAGATAACCTGCTAGAAATAGTAGCGTGCCTGTGATAGCAAAGGCAGAGCACCGGGACCAGCCATCTGCCATAAATGCAAACCTGCCTCTTTGCTGTGGGTACCTACGCGGGGCAGCTAGCGTGAGCATGCCCGCTAGAAATGGGAATTACACCCCAGCTCCAAGTGCAGAGGCGGGGAGGTCAGTAAAGCCCGTGTGTATTATCTCAGTGTAAATAAAGAGTTGGTTAAGGAGATGGATTTATAGATGCATGCACAAAGGGAGGGATGCACGCACAAGCATCTACTACCTGCATGCACAGGTGGATGCAGCACTAAATTGCACAGTCAGTTGGATGCATTTTAGGCGCACGTGCACGGAGATGCTCGTGTTCCATGTTCAGCTGCAAAGGTTCTGCAGGTCTGTGCGTGCTCCATAGTGTGAATGGAGCGGCGTGGTGCACGGCCGGATGCACGCTTGCACACGCGAATGCATGAAGCATTGACAGACAGATGCACTCAAGCTCCAGACCCGTCTAAAGAGGCGTTGCCGAAGGGGACTGGCGGCGGGTGGTTGCCTGGGCCCCGGTGCTACCAAGTCCACGTCCAGACCACTGCAAGCACGTGCCAGCTCCACCTGGGCACAGACCCGCGGCAGAGCGCGCGCCCTCGTTGGTTGCTCTCCTGGCAGTCTCCGCCCCCTGAGGCAGAGAGTCTCTTCCATTGGCTCGCAGAGTTCCGGTAGCCACGCCCCTCTCCCTTTCGCGTACACACAAGAGTCACGCGCTCGCCGGTTGGAAACTCAGCGGGGAGGGGGTGGGGCAGGCTTCGGCATTGCCGCCTCGGCATTGGCTGGGGGACGGCTTCTGGGCCCCGCCCGGTGGTCCCGTGCCTGTCCTGATTGGCCGCGCGCGCTGCCGGCTCCGTCCCTGGGATAGGGGTTGAAGCGGCTCCTCTCAGGGCCCGGCAGTCGACGCCTGTCAGCTCTCGCGGGCAGCCACTGCCGCCGCGGGATGCAGCCGTCCCGCTATGTTTGGCCCCGGCGGTTCTGATCCCTGACTAAAGATGGCGCTGTGCTCGGCCGCGCTGCCCGCTCGGAACATGGCGGGGGGCGGTCGGGGGTCGCGGGTCCTACTGCTGCTGCTCCTCAGCGGCTGCTTGGGCGAGCAGCCCCCGGCCGTCGCCGCCGGCGTCCCCTCCTCCTCCTCCTCGGCCGGGGGCGGCGGGGCGCCGGGCGACGCGGAGGAGACGGTGATCATCGGGCTGCGGCTGGAGGACACGGACGACGTCTCCTTCATGGAGGGGGGCGCGCTGCGGGTGAGCGAGCGGACGCGGGTCAAGCTGCGGGTCTACGGGCTGAACATCAACAACGAGACCTGGTCCCGCATCGCCTTCACCGAGCACGAGCGGCGGCGGGGCGGGCGGCCGCCGGCCGAGCAGGAGGACGGGCCGCCGGAGAGCAGCTCCCCGCAGCGCTGCGGCATCCGCACCTCGGACATCATCATCCTGCCGCACATCGTGCTCAACCGCCGCACCTCGGGCATCATCGAGATCGACATCAAGCCCCTGCGCAAGACCGAGAAGAGCAAGTCCTACTACCTGTGCACCTCGGTGTCGGGCCCGGCCGCGCTGGGGGCCGCCGGCCCCCCCGGGGGCGGGCGGGTCGGGGCTGACGGCCCCGCCGGCCCCCAGCCCTGGACCGAGACCACCTGGATCTACCACGATGGCGAGGACACGAAGATGATCGTGGGCGAGGAGAAGAAGTTCCTGCTGCCCTTCTGGCTGCAGGTGATCTTCATCTCGCTGCTCCTCTGCCTCTCGGGCATGTTCAGCGGCCTCAACCTGGGCCTCATGGCCCTGGACCCCATGGAGCTGCGCATCGTGCAGAACTGCGGCACCGACAAGGAGAAGAACTACGCCAAGCGCATCGAGCCGGTGCGCCGCCAGGGCAACTACCTGCTGTGCTCCCTGCTGCTGGGCAACGTGCTGGTCAACACCACCCTCACCATCCTGCTGGATGACATCGCCGGCTCTGGGCTGGTGGCCGTGGTGGTCTCCACCATCGGCATCGTCATCTTCGGCGAGATCGTGCCGCAGGCCATCTGCTCCCGTCATGGCTTGGCCGTGGGTGCCAACACCATCTTCCTCACCAAGTTCTTCATGATGATGACCTTCCCAGCCTCCTACCCTGTCAGCAAGCTGCTGGACTGCGTGCTGGGCCAGGAAATCGGCACGGTCTACAACCGCGAGAAGCTGCTTGAGATGCTGCGGGTCACCGACCCTTACAACGATCTGGTCAAGGAGGAGCTTAACATCATCCAAGGGGCACTGGAGCTGCGCACCAAGACAGTGGAGGACGTGATGACCCCACTCCGAGACTGCTTCATGATCGCCGCTGAGGCTGTTCTGGACTTCAACACCATGTCTGAGATCATGGAGAGTGGCTACACTCGCATCCCCGTCTTCGAGGGCGACCGCTCCAACATTGTGGACCTGCTCTTCGTCAAGGACCTGGCCTTTGTGGACCCAGATGACTGTACCCCGCTCAAGACCATCACTCGCTTCTACAACCACCCGCTGCACTTTGTCTTCAACGATACCAAGCTTGATGCCATGCTGGAGGAGTTCAAGAAAGGTGGGGCTATGGGAGGGGCGGGGGGCTGGCGTGTCTGTGGCTACCCTCCCTAGCAAGCTGCACTGAGAGTAGAGGAGTATGTGGCAGATGGGCATTTGTTCATCCCTCTTTCCCTAAAGGCTGATGTGTGGATCTGCATAGATGTGGGGCTCCTTCTGGTAAACCTGTTTCTGCCTCCCCATTTATTTGTCCACATATAGGAGCTCTGCTGATGTGGCTCTGCAACCCCCCTCCTCCCCCCCCAATTTGTTTGTGGTCCACACTCTCCTTCAGTTAGTCTGAGAGTAAGGAAATTGGGTTGCTACTGTAGATCCCTAATATCTTCCGGGCTTTGCGCACACGTGCTGAGATAAACAAGGCTTTTAAACTTCATTCATAGATTCAGCTGGGCTATTTCGGTGCCATGCTTGTTTGTGTTAGTTCGCCCAGCTGATCTGATTGATGTTTAAGGTCTGTAGCTCATGAATAGCCTCAGGGCTTTTTGCATGTGTCTTACAATTATATTTTACTTGCTTGTTAATGCCACATGCCAGGGTTAACTCCCCCCCCCCCCCCCCCCCCCCCCCCCCCCCCCCCCCCCCCCCCCCCCCCCNCGTGTCTGTGGCTACCCTCCCTAGCAAGCTGCACTGAGAGTAGAGGAGTATGTGGCAGATGGGCATTTGTTCATCCCTCTTTCCCTAAAGGCTGATGTGTGGATCTGCATAGATGTGGGGCTCCTTCTGGTAAACCTGTTTCTGCCTCCCCATTTATTTGTCCACATATAGGAGCTCTGCTGATGTGGCTCTGCAACCCCCCTCCTCCCCCCCCAAATTGTTTGTGGTCCACACTCTCCTTCAGTTAGTCTGAGAGTAAGGAAATTGGGTTGCTACTGTAGATCCCTAATATCTTCCGGGCTTTGCACACACGTGCTGAGATAAACAAGGCTTTTAAACTTCATTCATAGATTCAGCTGGGCTATTTCGGTGCCATGCTTGTTTGTGTTAGTTCGCCCAGCTGATCTGATTGACGTTTAAGGTCTATAGCTCATGAATAGCCTCAGGGCTTTTTGCATGTGTCTTACAATTATATTTTACTTGCTTGTTAACCCTGGCATGTGGCATTAACTCCCCCTCCCACACACACTCCCTCCCCCCTCCCCCCCCAGGTCCTTTGCCCAGTAACCACAAGCTGAGCCCTGTGTATACACAATCCTTCTTACTGATCTACACATCCTGGTGTGTGGCATAGCATGTGTGTTGGTTGTCTAAATGTTGGATCAAAGCTACACTGCAGTTTTGTAACGTTTACCCCAGGAATTTCCAGTCTTGCCTTAGTTGTGGGGTGAGTTCTCCTGGCAGAAACATCTGTACTTCTGTTTTGGATTTCTTTTGTCGTAAACAATGGCACAGCAAGTTTCAGCTCTGTTCCTCTGTAAAGTAATAGAGCGGCTGCTTACATTGTGTAGGGAAATTTTTCCAAAGGGCTGGGAAATGAAGTTCCAAATTAATTGCATGTTTGTGGAGACCCTTGCTAGGAAACTCAGAGCAGTGTGGATCTCCTGAAGTCTGTCATATCCTGGGAGCTGTGATCAAAGTACTACTGAAAAGTTCAGTCACTGGGAGATAACCTCACTGAAGGAGGAGCTCCTTGGAGCACTATGCCTAGGTAAATAGGGGAATATTAGAGTTAACCTTTTCTCATGGTAACTCCTGCACTTTAGATGAACTCTGTAAATTGCACCTAGGATTTTTCTAGGCAATAAGCTCTGCCATTTAAATTTCCATTCAGCATCTGATTTGTGTGCTAAGCTTTAAATGATCCCTATGTTTTGACTTCTAATTTAACCGAGTTACTGGGGTTTAAAGGCGGACTACATAAGCTGCAAATTTTGGATTTCCTTTTGATTAAAAACGAATGGGCTATCTTAGTTGGTAAACATTAGTAAGTGTCTCGTTTGTTCACTTTGCCTAATTGAGCTAGTAATTTGAAGCTTTACAGTCCATTTCCTACCAGCGGTTTTGGAGCTGATCAAGGGGGAAGGGAGACTGAGACTCACCTGTCTCCTGACTTTGACTTGTAGATTCTCTAGTGTAAAAGAGCTTTAGGAAATTGAATTGTGTGCTGTCTAGCTTCAAGACTTAATTCTTGGCGTGTTAATATTGATTTCACATTTCTTAGCAATAGTGTTATTTTCTATAAGGCCATTCAGTCTTCTTTAGTTGCTTGACTTAAGGTCAGGGTCATATGGTCTTAAATTTGGTTGAGTAGTGGTGTGCCTATCAAGGAGTCAAAATGACTTTGAAACCTCTGTTTCTCTTACTGAAGGAGTTAAAATTCCACTAGATTGCTGCTAGCAGGGGTTTTCTTGTTTGGTTGTTGGGAGAAGCAGATTTGAGAATTTCAGCCCTTCCAGGGTGGGTGACCAGATATTCCCTGTTGTGATTCATGAGGATTATGATAAAATAGGTATCTTTTGCTTCCTCTTTGTATGTACTCTGAAGATCTTTCCATTGTAGTCACTGAGGACTTGTATACATGGGAAAATTAACCAGCAGAGGTTGTGACCCGGTGTGCCTAGAGCAGCCCTCACTGGAAATGCCAAGGTCAGGGCAGGCTGCAAAAGGGAGAGCAGATACTCCCAAGACTGGTGGGTAACTCTGAAGTTAAACTCCCCCAACCAGTCACAAACTGTGCTTCTGATCCCCCACATTGGTTATCAAGAAGCAAAAATGAAATCACACAGCCCCCTGTATTGCATTCCAGTTCTATGGCTCACAATCAGCGCATAGGTTCAGTACAATGAGAAATTTATTTAAAAAACTCTGCTCACCTATACAAAATGTTCTTCTGAACCCGAAGGGTCAGCCACCTACCAGGTCAGTATAGGTTTGGATCTTACCCAAAATACCATGCTGCCAGCCAATCCTTTAGTGTCTAAATCTATAGATTTATTATAAAGAAAAAAGAACAAGAAGAGAGTTGTTAAATGGTAAAGCAATCACATACCTAAAAAGACTTCAAAGTCCATATATCAGGTTCTTAGCAGTATTGGTGAGTTTGCTGGCTTGAAAGTCCCTCTGGAATACATCCACAGCTTGGATGGGTCATTCAGTCCTTTGTTCAGAGATTCCGTTTGTAGCAAAGTTCCTCCAGAGGTAAGAAGCAGGACTGAAGACAAACTTGAGATGATGCAGCTGCCCTTTATAGTCCTTTTGTCATGTGTCTGGTACTTCCTTTGTTTCAAGCACAAACTCATAGCACAGGCATTGAAAGGCCTTACAGTTCTGTCTATAGGCAAGCCTCTGCATGCCTTGCTGAGTCATAAGGTGTAGTCCTTGGCTCCTTTCAATGGGTTCGTTGTACAGCTGATGTCCCTTGATGGGCCATCAAGCAGGCCTAGTGTTGATGCCAATCTGTCTGGGGGTGTCACCAGAAACACAGCGCAAGTTTGGAAATATAGATATACCGTACATATCTGTAACTCATAATACAAAGGTGATATAAACAAGATGATCATACTTTTCAAATCATAACATTTTCACAGATACCTTACAGGGCATATCTGGTCAAATTCCTTGCTAGTTTGCAATAATGATATCAATGATAACAAAGTGTTCCCCAAATTCCATACAGCATCACACAGGTATTCCAAAATAACTCCCCCATGCAAACATGCTACTCTGAGAAGGGCAACAAAATGATTAAGGGGATAGAACAGCTTCCATATGAGAAGAGATTAAAAAAGATTAACTTTTTAGCTTGGAAAAGAGATGACTGGGGAGATATGATAGAGGTCTATAAAATCATGAATGGTATAGAGAAAGTGAATAAGGAAGTGTTATTTACTCCTTCACATAACACAAGAACCAGTGGTCACCCAATGAAATTAATAGGCAGCAGGTTTAAAACAAACAGAAGGAAGTACTTCACACAACACACAGCCTGTGGAACTTGTTGCCAAGTGGTGGTGTTGTATAACGGGGTTCAAAAAAGAATTAGATAAGTTCATGGAGGATAGGTACATCAATGGCTATTAGTCAAGATGGTCAGGGATGCAACCCCATGGTCTGGGTATCACTAGCCTCTGATTGCCAGAAGCTGGGAGTGGATGACAGGTGATGGATTACTCCATGATTGCCTGTTCTGTTCATTCCCTCTGAAGCATCTGGCATTGGTCACTGTTGGAAGACAGACACTGGGCTAGATGGACCTTTGGTCTGACCCAGTATGGCTGTTCTTATGTTCTGAAATAAGTGACTTTTCTGGAATATGGGGGAGTTACTTTGGAATAGCTAAACTATTACAGAGTAGGTATGCCTGTCAATTTCGTTGTGTAGATAAGCCATGGTGTTAGTGCTTTTTCCATTTGAAACTGAAACCCCCCTCCCCCCCCCGCCCGGGAAATGTTTCCTTAAAATACCAGCTCTGTCCTAACCCAGGTTCCTGTTCAAGCATAGATATGATGGAGATGAAGTGCTTCTTTTGTGCCCTTTGAAACTAGCGCAAACGTCTGATAACTTGCCTGATAGGTTTGGGAAATTCTTGCAAAAGTCAGAACATTTTGAGGAACACTTCCCTAGGGGAAACTTGCACATTTTCATGGGAATTTAGTTAGTTTTTAATGAGAACATTTTACTATCCTGCACTTCATTCATTTCCAGCACCGTAGAAAGCTTATGATATCTTAATCAGCCCCTTCCTTCCCCTCCCCATACGCTGTCCACAATTTCTTGTCATGGGCATGTAAATGTTACAGTGCTGTCATAGAGTGAGTACTTAAATTGGTAAAGAAGTGACCTGTTTTCTCTGAAAACACATTAGTCTGTCAGACAGGGATTGAAGCTCATTTTTTAGATGGAAACTTTTAGATGGATTCCCCCCCCCCCCCCCCCCCCCCCCCCCCCNGCTGAACAACATAGAATGGAAACTTACAAGGAAAAGCTGGAAAAACTCACCTGCACTGGGGCCTTGTGGGGGTATATGCCCCTGATTATTTTGGAAGAGGAATTGGTGGCTTTATACTTGATCTGACCTCCGGGCTGTGCTCCTGTATGGTGTGGTGCTGAGCAAATTATAAATCTATAATGTTTTGAGTGTAATTAAAATTATGAAACAAATGGAGCTGCATCACCACCCACTCTCATTTAACGTCTTAGAGTATGAATAAACGTTACTTACAAAATAGTAAGCAGAAGGATGGTTTCAAAAAAAGCTTGTGAAAATGGAACAGTTTGCTCTTTCTTGTCCACAAGACATTGAATAACTGCTGTCAGATCCTTCTGTATGTGACTTGCACACACTGTTTTAGCTCATCATTCTCTCTCTCCCTGTTTGTTTAGAAAGAATACAATACAAATTGAGGCCTCTCCCGTAGACATAGGGGACCTAACTACTTTTGTCAGTGCACAGGAAGAAGGGCATGCGTATGTATGTAACACTTGTTAATATTCCTGAGCTATGTTCTCCATTAATGGGAGGGTAGGTCCCATAGACTGGAATAACTCTACTCTGTATTAGTGTCGGCTCTGTTGCTGTAAGGAATCACTGGCCTAGAGTTGAATCACTGGCCTAGAATCCACGGTGGGGAGTGAATTAGGGAAAGAAAATATCTTATGTCTTGGAAAGAACCTAGTGGACATCTCTCCACTTGCATCCCTTTCCCAGTTGACAAGTGTTTTTAGTGACACTGTTTCCCTAGGCCCTAGCTGAATGCTATCTGGCATTTGTTCTTGCTGTTTCTTTTTGCTGGCTGATCTTTGCATGTGTGATCCTAAATCCAAAGCGTTCTATTTCTAGCTCCCTGCATGCCAAAGCTGCAAGAATTGTGTTGTAATACTAATAGTGTAAAACTGGTGCACTTAACATGAACCATTGTACAGCAGCTTTCATGGTGCCCTTTACAGCTTTGGTATGCAGCAGTTTCTCAATCAGTTTCTTTATATCCGCTACAGTAGGAGATCTGGGGACTTTGAATCTTGTGTTTTGATCTTGTTTTATCTGTTTGCTACTACATTATTCTAAAGATCAGAGTGGGGAATGAATAACCTGTTCCATAAATGTAGTGGTAATGCAAGGTAACTGTGTATTGCAATTCTGAAGCAATGCAGCTCTTATGTTTGTTTTCATATTTACAAAGCAGTTCTAGAAAGTGTTTTGATTCCTCATTAAAATCAATGCTAATTAATCTAGACCCTGAGAATTTCCCCTCCCTGGAACTCATGTCAGATTTAACGGTGATCTAGGAGTTGTGCTTGGTTTCACATACTAGACACCTTGTCTCTCAGTAGTGCATACGTTTGATACCCATGTTCCTAGTCTAGGCTCTACCCGGTGCACGGGACCTATATAATATATAGGGGTGTGTTCTTAATGTAAGTGCATCAGGACTCTACTCTAGCTGTCTTCTCTATTGGAAGCGTAGAGTAATGGATGATTAGAGCCATAAGGATGCAAAACGATGTTTTTTCCTTGTCTTCAGTTCATGTGACAGTAGATCAAGTCAGAAATTCACTCTGTTTACGCTCAAGCTAGGTACCTCTTTGATGTAGCTATAGCTCAAAACTTTGTGCAGTTATTTTCCCTAATTTTTTAAGTGACAGAGAAATGTGATTCAGAAAATGAGCTCCAATCAAGCCAAACTGTAATTTATAATTTCTCACATGGGCAGGCTTTGACTAATGGATGTGAAATGCCCATTTTCTACTAGATAACCCACTAGGATCTGTTTCTTCTGTGCAGTTAGTTTCTTGATTAATGTTGTGGTCATAGGCCTAAATAAGAGAAGAATCTGAATAAATCCCCCGTGGAGATAAGAAGCTTGTAAAACTGTTTCTTGGAAAACAATGTACATTAAAGTTGCCTGTTGCAGTGTTAATAAAAGGGTTCCATGGGCCTTATAGAGGAATAACCTGCATAAAGAAGTGGAAATATGGAGGCTCAGTTTGGAGTTTGTGAAATGTTTTATTTGGGGGGAGTGGGATGGGAATTTGCCTCCATGAAATAGGAGGCTTTTAGCACTCTGAGACTGCAGTTTTCTCTCCTCTTGCCTCTAGCCCCAGACAGATCTATATGAGGGGCAAATGCCACATGGCACCAAACTGCCTATTGCCATACAAAATGATGGGGGTCTAAATTAGCTGTTACCACTCAAGAAAGAGACCTTGGAGTCATTGTGGATTGTTCTCTGAAAACCTTCACTCAATATGCAGCAGCGTTCAAAAAAGCTAACAGAATTTTAGGAACCATTAGGAAAGGGATAGTAAGACAGAAGATATTATAATGCCACTGTATAAATCCATGTTATGCCCACACCTTGCATACTGAGTGCAGTACTGATCACCCCCATCTCAAAAAAGATGTATATTAGAATTGGAAAAGGTACAGAGAAGGGCACCAAAAATGATTAAGGGTGTGAAACAGCTTTCATATAAGGAGAGATTAAAAAGACTGTGACTTTTCATCTTGGAAAAGAGACAACTAAGGGGGGTTACGGTAGAGGTCTATAAAATCATGAATGGTGTGGAGAATGTGTTATTTACTCCTTTATATAACACAAGAACCAGGGGTCACCCAATGAAATTATTAGGCAGCAGGTTTAAAACAAACAAAAAGGAAGTAGGTTTCAGAGTGGTAGCCGTGTTAGTCTGTATCAGCAAAAAAACGAGGAGTACTTGTGGCTCCTTAGAGACTAACAAATTTATTTGAGCATAAGCTTTCATGGGCTAGGAAGTACTTCTTCATGCAACGCCCAGTCATGCAGTGGAACTCGTTGCCAGGGGATGTTGTGAAGGCCAAAAGTATAACTAGGTTAAAGAAAGAATTAATTTCATGGAGGATAGGTTCATCAAAGGTGATTAGCCAAGATGGTCAGGGATGCAACCCCATGCTGTGGGTGTCCCTTGCCTCTGACTGTCAGAAGCTGGGAGTGGATGACAGGGGATGGATCACTTGATTGCCTGTTTTGTTCATCCCTTCTGAAGCATTTGGCATTGGCCACCGTTGGAAGACAGGATAGTGGGCTAGACGGGCTATTGGTCTGACCCCCAGTATGGCCGTTCTTATGTCTCTCTGACAGCATAGCTCTTGCAGTTACTGTGCTGCCAGAGGCTTCAACTGCTGCTGTACTTGCAGGACTCCTTGGGGCCATGTGCTCATTCCCACACTGTATAGAGGGAAGATATGGGTTGCTGCAGGCAGAACTTGCTCTGGCATGGTAGCGTGGGGAGTAGAAGAACATGTTGGGGAGCACTCACCAGTTCTTCTGTCTTCCAAACAGGTGTGTATCCCCCACCTTGTTGCGAGGCTTCTGCAGGCCCTAGGGAAAGAGGGGAGCATGCTGTTTTGAGTCAGCCCTCCCTTTCATGCCTCCCCATGTCAGAATCACAGGTGCAGGTTCTGCTCAGAAGTGATATGGGGCATCAGGTCCAGGTTAGGAGACTACTAGGGAGAGGTTTAAGCAAATTGGCAGTTTTTTAAAACTTTCCTTGAACAGCTGAGATTTGAATCAGTGACATTCACAGGATTCTCTGAATTTACAAACGATCAGTAACTTCTTGGGTCTGCACTCAGATGGAACAAGCAGTCACCTGTTTGTTCCTGCACTTGTTTATGAAGTCTGCAAACCCTTACATTCCTCCAACGAAGCAGATGGTAGTGAGTCTGCTCTTCAGCTGGGGAATTAACCAGGTTTCTATCTGGCTCCTCCTTCCCTAGCCATCGGTGCTAAGCACGGGTGTAAAAGCAAGTCAGCTCTCATGGCTGAAAGAACTAATTGATTAGATAATAAGTAACAGGTTCTCTCCCCTCACCCAGTGCCCTAAGGAGTCACTGTCAGTCACTCCTTTCAAACTCTGCATGTCTTTCTGTCTTCCGTCTTGAGTCTCTACTGTTTAATGTAATGAATAGCTGTTCACTTCCTCACTAAGGAGTGTTGATTTGTTAGCAGCAAATGTTTGTGAGATGAACATCTTTATAAGAGCCTGTTTGTGAAACAAATCAGGAAAACGTGACTAACGCCTCGGGTGTAAATTCAAAGTAGGACATTCTGAATTTGACAGGCCTAATGTCCCTTCCTTGTTGATGAACGATCATGCCACATACCATTTTTGTCAGTCACTTTCTTTGTCTTGGAACTGACCTTTATCATGGAGATCAGGAGCGTCCAAATAACTGGTGTCGGTGGCGAGTCCTTGCAGCACGGCCATGGTTAGGTTATTGGTGGCCACACTTAAAGGGCAAGAGAGAGGGGTTGTTTCCAAAGATATTTGCTTTGCCTTGAAATGATGAGGGCCACGAATTGGGGCATGGCAATACTTGGTCTCCTTATACAGTAGCAAAGAATATAACGCTCAACTGCGAGATGATTCCACTGTGTAGTTTGACAGTCTATTTTTTTTTTCTATTGATGCTTCTGCATAGAACATCTGTTAATATTAACGGAGGTAACTTACTTCAATTCCTTATGTACTGGTGGAAGAATAGCCACAGTAGCTGACACAAAGGGGTGGAACATGCAATTGAGAATGGAAGGAGAGGGAGACTTGCGGAGTAGACTACTCCACTGTCCCTCTCCAGCCTGACTTAGTTGACTGCCTGTAAGCCACACTGCAACCTGAGGCTGTGAGAGGTGTTCTTTCCCATGAATATATTTCATATGTACTGTTGATATTTGAAGCTTTGTTGCCCAGAGTCTCTGAATAACCATGTTGATGGATGGAACAGAAGTCTCTCTGGCAATATGATGATCTGGGTCATGTAAGTATTAAATAGGACACTTTACATCTTGTCCTTTTATTTCTATGACTTGAATGAAAATCTCCACTCATTTTTTGTTTAATCTTTTTTTCTTCTAGTAAAGATAAAATACGTGTCCATTGCCAATTGAGGTCTCACAGGCCTTAGTGCAATAGAATAGAAGATGTAATAAAGATGTGACACACAGGAGTGCTATGAAGAGGCTGATCTTAATTTCCAGGCTCCAGCAGACTGATATGGATTACAAAAAAGTTACACCCTTGTAACATGGCAGGGGGTAGTGTCCATGGACTCAAGTGGCTACAACTGAAGCACAGTCAAATGTAATGTAGTTACATCAGTGTCTGAGTATTCTGTAGTCCAAACCCATAGTCGCTTAATTTGAATCCATTGCACTGTCCTCTTGGAATGTTATAAGGCAGTCATTGAAAATTTGCAGCTCTCACATGCTAAGAAGAGGCTCGCTTGAGCTTTGCAGCTAAATTGCCTAAATATTCTGGCCTCGGTGGGCTGGGCAGGACTTTCCTGCAGTTGCAGGTCTGAGCTGCAATGACCAGAGCTGAGGCTAGGCACTTGAACTGATCAGGGAACCTGTCTCTCCTGTGCTTCTAGTGATCCCTCTGCTGGACTCAGGCAGTGTGGAGGAGTAAGCTACCTAATTTGAATGTGTAGAGGACAAGAGTTGGACCTGGTTGGGGACAGGAGGCTCGTAGAGCAGGAGGGAAAATGGACTAAGAGTTGGGTGAGTGTGGAGGCTGGGATTGGGACTGGATGGGCAAGGAGACTGGGAGCCAGGGTGCAGAGTCTAGGATGGATGGGCAAGAAGGTGGGATGGGGGAAGGAAGAAGACAGCTCTGACAAGGAGTCAAGGTGTCTAGGGAGAACTGGCACACTTGGGCAAAGAGTCTAGGAAAAGGAGCCTTTGGAGGGAGGGGGGGTGGGGGGGATGTTGAAATTAGAGTGGGAGCGTATGGAAGCAGAAGGTGTGGGCAATAGAACGCAGCTGGAGGCTGTGGTGAGCGAGATACAGATTGGATGGGGATCCATGAGGTGGGAAAATGAGATTGAGGACAAAGAACCGTGGGAGACTGTGGGTGAGGGGGAGTGAGGAAAGAGACAGGGCTGGTCTGGGGACAGGTTGGAGGGGATAGGACGGAATGGGTCAAGATAGGTGTGTGTGTTGGGGGGAATAGGCTGAAGTGTCTGAGTACAAGAGCAAATTCCTCTCCGGAGCCTGGAATGGTACCCAAGATTCCTGAGTCTTGCCATTCCTCTGCTGTCAGGACAGAGCTGTGAAACCCATTGATAGTGTCCCATCCCCCTCTTGTGCTGGTCCACATAGCGGAAGTAAGCGGTCACCCTCTGTCAGTACTCCATTAGGTCCACTGAAGGACTCTGGCACTTGAGCTGATGGTTCCACTCTGTTGATGAACCATCTAGTGTCAAAATGATGCCACATGATGGAATTTGTTTTTTTTCAGTTTGCATTTTTCAAAAACTAGAAAATTACACACATGCAACCTATGTTAAAAAAAATATTGAGTGGAAAGTCAAGCACTTAGAAGTTACAAAATGCAAGAATTAAGGGTTATTGTGCAACCTTAATTTGACTCTGTTGTGCATATGCATCGTGATAATCTTTCACTGTATAATCACATACTATCTTTATCACAAGATCACTGGGGAAGAATATGATAGAAGAAATAAGAGCTTGAGAAACTCTTATGTTATCAACTCTTATCAACCTCTTTAGTACTGTGTACTAGAACAGGGGCGTGGGACAAATAATGGCCCCTCGGTCAGCCTAGTATATCAGAGTTCTTCCACTGAAATGCTCTCAGAACCATTAGCATTTACCTGATTACAGTGGAATTCATCAGCAATCCTTCCACTTGGCAATATGGGCCATCATCGTAAATGAGGTAGTTTAACCCTTTCGCACCTTGCTGAGCAGGCTCTGGCTTTCTTCAAAATATGCAACATGGTGGAGATGACTGATTTAGCTTGGTACGTTGCAGAGATGATATTGCCAGCTCTAAAAACTTTAGCCTATTTAGAAGATTGCAGCGTAGTCTATATGTTGTTGAATAGCTGGTGTTGATTTTGCTCTTTCTCCATTTGGGAAGCAGACATTCTGCTAAGTTTCTTTCTCCAGTGCTGATGGTAAAGGAATTAAGATCTTGAGAATTTGAAATCCCACCTCATCTAAACAGTCTGCATTGTACATTAATGTTAAGGTATCAGTTGGCATTTAAATTCAGTGGGGTTGCATATAGTGGACTTAGACCAGAGGTTTTCAAACTGTGGGATGTCCCTCCCCGCCGAGGGGTTGCGCAGGAACATTTGGGGTGGGGGAATGGTGACGCCAGGTGGCTCGGGACAGTGATGCCAGATGGCTTGGGCCAACTGCGTACGGTGGGGCTCGAGGAGGGAGCACCACCTCCACCCCTTGACTCACCTCAGCGAGCATCCAGCCTGTCCTGGGGGCCGCAACCATAAATTGTAACTCAAAGGGAGGCTCAACGCAAAAAGTTTGAAAACTGCTGGCCTAGACTAAAGGATCTATAAAGTGTTGTGCAGAATGTGCATCTGTCTGGTCGCAGCACTGTTTTTCATTAATATGTGAGCTAATGAAAAATGAGAGCTCTGAGATATACATTTCCAAAGCTGTGTTGCAGTTCCTAGCCTGTGTTGACTGATTACAGTTTTAACTTCAAGTCCTTCCCAATTCCACTAATCGAGCTCATAAAAGTAGCCCTTGACATGGGAGCAGTGCAGTGCTCTGAACCGTGCCATGTCTGGTGAGCGTGACCTGGCACTCGCAGGGATTTGACAAGGTCCAAAACTGCAGCCTGCCAGTTACAAACAGTAGCGTAAATATAAAACGCTAATGAGCTGCAGCAACCAGCGCGTGGCTAACAGCCCCAAATCAGCTGGCCAGTCCAACCTAGCTCCTGCCAAGGTCACTTGATCAATTCAGGTGCATTTGTCAGTGGGATTTTTGTTTTGCTTGGTTGGGTATTATATGCATAAATATTAACCCTTTAGTAATCTGTCTGCTACTGGGATCCAGTTTCTCCCTTAGCTCTGCTAGGGTTGAGGTGAACTGGAGCTTATTAGTGTGAAGCCTACTGTCTGCTGAAGAGCAGGACAGAGGGGTCCTCTGTGCTGAACAAAGACCATGGTAGGGGACATAAATAGGTGTAAGAAGGAAGGGAACTATACTAAAATGAGTCATGGACCAGGTCTGTTACTGGTGGGAAAGGGTAGATCAGTAGGCCCAGGATGTCCAGTAGCGTATGTGTGCTTTGTATATTAATGAAGATCAGACTTATCTGCAGGGTCCTCAGGATTTAAGCATGAGTGCAGCCAGAGAAATGACTAAAGACTCCTTCTAACTCAGAGTTTCCTGAAACGAAATATAACTGCAAAGCCTGTGCTGCTCTGGGAGAGCAAGCCTGCCAGAGTCTTCGGTCTCTCATCCTCCACAAAATAGTGTGCCAAGTTCTTAAGGCAGAAGCTCTTGGCAGTGCAAAGAAGCAGTTTTCCGCTTGGCAGTCCAGATGAAATGGCCAGTTTTGGCTTTTGAAAGTGTAGGTCACAGTGATATCCTTTGACCCAAGCTCACACAGCAATAATGTACTTGACATACTTGGAACAGAACATAGTATCCTTCAATCTCTGCACTAGACACCCCCTTATCCCCGCTTTTATGTAGCTGGCCACCGTGTTATCTTTACTTCCTTGATGTCACCTGATCTAGAGAGGCTTCAGGTGTTTTGTTTTTTTTCCTTTCGAAGTTGTCACCTTCTTTTGCTTATGCAAGTCTGTTGCAGAAGTTCTGAAGGTGCTTTCTCCATTGTTTGTGACCATCTGTCTCTTGGGTTTCCACTCTAGAGGAACACTAGAGGACCCTTTATTAGCCTGGGAGTTGTTAGAGCAGTTGTATTGCTTTTAAGTACCCGGGAACCAGACAGAACTTTCATAGCCGATTCACATTGAATAGCACAACTTCATAGGAAGTGCATGGCCCATTTCCTCACTGATCAGGGAATATTTCATAGGATGACTGTCTTCCAGGTGAATACCGGTATATCTTAAATTACATAATGTGTGTATATAATATACCTTAAAATCAGGTTTTCTGGCAGATCAGAAGTTAAAATACTTATTGTCCTGAAGTGCTTGTCTTGGCTATTCTTGAATTAAGACTTGTATATTTAAAAGTCCTAACCTTGGTCTTTCACCCATGTTAGTGTTACTGTTTCTCTGTAAAAGGGCCAGTAAAAAATAATAGCAAAGCAGTTCATTGTATTTGTCTGTGGCAACATAAATTTTCTTGAAATTAAGATTTCTTTTAAAGGCTGGTAAGAGCCAACCAGATTTGAAAAGACTTTTGATGGAAAATACTTTTGTGGATGATCTTGCTTGTACACCTCTACCTCGATATAACGCTGTCCTCGGGAGCCAAAAAATCTTACCGTGTTATAGGTGAAACCGCGTTNGTATCAGGTGGCGTTATATCGAGGTAGCGGTGTATATCACACCAATTTGAGCTGTGACCTCATAAGAAGGCAGACTGTACTTGGCTGGGAGGCTACCCAAAGAACTGCTGCCTGTTTCAGAAAGTGCTGTTTTCTGGATGAGATTTAAACCAGAGGATGTGTCTGTTTGTGGACACTAAATATTTGGTGGTGCTGCTAATTTGCTGGTGATGTTGATCCCACTATCTTGGCCCAATGTCAGTTTGGCTAATCTAATTCTGGTTGCCTCAATTCCCCCTGCAGTTTCAATGGGTTACAATAATTTATTTTCTAACCCAAACTGTACTACTTAGTGCTAAAAAGAGGCCCAGTCATCTTCAGAGGTGGCTGCATTTAATTGTTGGGCAAAGCAACTTGTTTGAAGATAACTCGGGGACCCTGGATGAAGTATGTTTTCTAAACATGAACATAAGAATGGCCATAATGGGTCAGGCCAATGGTCCATCTAGCTCAGTATCCTGTCTTCCAACAGTGGCTGGAGCCAGATGCTTCAGAGGGAATGAACAGAACAGGGAAATTATCGATTCCCTGTCGTTCAGTCCCAGCTTCTGGCAGTTGGAGGTTTAGTGACACCCAGAGCATGGGGCTGCCTCCCTGACCGTCCTGGCTAACAGCCATTGATGGACCTATCCTCTATGAACTTAACGAGTTCGTTTTTGAACCTAGTTATACTTTTGTCCTTCACAACTTCCCTGGGCCACGAGTTCCACAGGTTGACTGAGTGTTGTGTGAAGAAGGACTTCCTTATGTTTGTTTAAAACCTGGTGCCTATTAATTTAATTGGGTGGCCCCTGGTTCATGTGTTATGTGAAGGTATAAATAACACTTCCTTATTCACTGTCTCTGTACCTTTCATGATTTTATTGTCCTCTATTATGTCCCCCTTTAGTTGTCTCTTTTTGAGCTGAACAGTCCCAGTCTTTTTAATTTATCCTTGTATGGAAGCTACTTTAGAACACTAATCATTTTTGTTGCTCTTCTCTGCGCCTTTTCCAATTCATGTTTGTGTGTATTGAGATGGGGTGACTAAAACTGCATGTGATATTCAAGGTGTGTGGGTACCATGGATTTATATAGTGGCATTATTATATTTTCTGTCGCCTTCAGGGATGCAAAAACCATGCTCTGAAGTGTCCCTAGCCTCTGTTTTCTGGAAGCTGAGAATGGGCGACAGGGAATGGATCACTTGATTCTTTTAATTTCCTCTGGGGCACCTGGCATTGGCCACTGTCGGAAGACAGGATACTGGGCTAGCTGGACCATTGGTCTGAACCAGGATGACTGTTCTTATGTATCCCTTTCCTAATGGTTCCTAACATTCTGGTTTTTGACTGCTGCTGTACATGAGCAGATATTTTCAGAGAACTATCCAGGGTGACTCCAAGATTTTTCTTGAGTGGTAACAGCTAATTTAGACCCCATCATTTTGTATGTATAGTTCGATTATGTTTTTCCAATGTGCATTATTTTGCACTTATCAACATTGAATTTCATCTGCCATTTTTTGGCCAGTCATCCAGTTTAGTGAGATCCCGTTAACTCTTTGCAGTCAGCTTTAGACTTGAATAATTTAGTGTCTGCAAACTTTGCCTTCTTGCTGCTCACTCCCTTTTCCAGATAACTTATTAATATGTTGAACAGCACTGGTTCCAGTACAGATCCTCGCACCCTGCTATTTACCTCTTTCCACTGTGAAAGCTGATCATTTATTCCTACCCTTTGTTTTCTATCTTTTAACCAGTTACGGATCCGTGAGAGAACCTTCCCTCGTTATCCTATGACTGCTTAGTTTGCTTAAGAGACTTTGGTGTTGGACCTCATTAAAGGCTTTGTCAAACTCCAAGTATGCTATATTGACTGTATCACCCTTGTCCACGTGCTTGTTGACCCCCCTCAGAGAATTCTAATAGATTGGTGAGGCATGATTTCCCTTTACAAAAGCCATGTTGCCTCTTCGCAAACGTATTGCGTTCATCTGTGTGTCTGATAATTCTGTTCTTTGTTATAATTTCAACCAATTTGGTATGAAACAGTTTCATTTTTGATTTCAAGAGTATCAATACACTGAATATTATATCTTGCTAAAATGTTGTGGTTTGTTTCCTGCCCATGGTTCTCTACTGGAAAGAGAGCGAATGTAAGAGTTCTTTAATTCTTTATGGTGGTATAATGTTTTATGGTGATATCAAAGAACAAGCTGCAGATATCGTCTTCTGATCTTTATGGTGGTGAGTAAAGCTTTATTTTATCTGTCGATCAGTAATCGCAGTAACAGAAGGCTGACTCTGCCCCTTCACTAGGCTGTGTGCTGCCAGTGAACCCATTTAAGTGAACCACAAAATATCATTTCTGATTTCCTTCCGCCTCCCACCCTCCCAAGAATGTCACAGGAATTCTTCTGCTTGCCCTTTGCACTGCGAAATTCAAGGTGCAGTCCTTCATGGCTGAAAATGAGCCTCTGGTCCCCTCTCCATATAAGAGACCAGGATGATCAATTGTCAGCTTTATTGCTGGTGAACTTGGAGTTGGCAATCTTTAACCATTTACAAAGAAAAAATATTCTGTCAATGTGAATCTGTTTTTGATAAAACTGCAAGCTAGCATGGAAAGTGGGTGTGGCTCTGGGTTTCGGGCAGCCTGCCAATGCAGGCCATGCTATCCAAGTTTTGGACATCTTTGCCTTAAGAGGTGAATGCCACAGCTCTTGCCAGCTAGGACTCCTGTTGACAGCAAGTAAGGACTGGTACAATGTTACATTTATAACCAGTAGGGGACTTCTAGTAAATTTAGTATCCTACAAGCAGGCCTAATTCACAACTTTACCCTCTCCCATAGCTCTGGTGCTTATGGTGGTATATGATCTTCAAGGGATATTAACTTATTTTTGCCCAAGGCTAGGTAAATCATGGTTCCTGTTATATTAGCTTATCTGTCAAAATGTTCTTGTATTTACCTGTAAGTTCAGGTATATGCACAAAGGAGCAGAGTTAAGGCTAACTGTCCCTCATTTGTGGGCTTGATTTTTCTCTCTAAACCCTTGACCGGTCTATTGAAATACACTTGACATCATTCTAATTGCTTTAATATTAGAGCTGTCACAGAATAAAAACTTCTTTAAATATAAGAGGCATGGAAAAACTTACCAAACACATGCTGGCCTTTAGCTAGCATATGAGATTTGGGACAGGGGGGAGATGTTCCCACCAGTAAGGACTAGGGGCAGTGCTGGAGTGTGAAATCCAGTGCACAGATTCCTCTACAGGTGCTGTATGGAATTGGTTACTCTGAGATACTGTGGCTCAGTATATGTGATGCAATTTCTTGCCGCATGATAGTCCTCTGTCATTGCATGGACACTGCTTTTACTCCTGCTCAGTATTCTCGTTCATCCAAAGCACTCAGGATGGTTAGTGCTAGCACACAGTCTAGAAGAGTCTTTCTTATGGCTTACTTTGAAACCATTGATAGCTTCCTGGCTGGATCCATGGACTTTGTTCACTAAAGAGTGTAACTTTGCTTTCCCTCTAGTGTAAGCAGTTCCTTAGTTGCACCATGTGAATTGGATTTTTCAGAAGCAATTGTGTCTACAGAAGTGATTGTTAAATAGTAAATATCTCTTATGCAAAATCATGTAGCGTGCTTTTTAGAATCTGATCACATTAGTACAATACTTTTGGTCTCAGATCCTAGTATCATATTGTGCCAACATTGTAGTAACTTGATGTGTAAACTCTGCCATTTGAGACCTGTTCTCTAAGTCGTGTTAGACCACTAAACAGGAGGCTTATTTGTTAAATCGGGGTGGGCAAACTTTTTGGCCCGAGGGCCACATCGGGGAATAGAAATTGTATGGAGGGCCATGAATGCTCACAAAATTGGGGTTGGGGTGCAGGAGGGGGTGCAGGCTCTGGGGTGGGGCTATGGATGAGGAGTTTGCGGTGTAGGAGGGTGCTCTGGGCTAGGACCAAGGGGTTCAGAGAGCAGGAGGGGGATCAGGGCTGGGGCAGGGGTGCAGGAAGGGGTGCAGGTTCCGGCTGGGGGTGCGGGCTCTGGGGTGGGGCTGGGTATTTGAGGTTTGGGGTGCAGGAGGGTGCTCTGGGCTTGGAGAGCAGGAGGGGGATCAGGCCTGGGGCAGGGGGTTGGGATGTGGGGAGAGGCTCAGGGGCGCAGGCTCCAAGCGGCGCTTACCTCAAGCGGCTCGCAGAAGTAGTGGCATGTCCCTTCTCCGGCTCCTACATGGCGGCGCGGCCAGGCGGCTCTGCACGCTGCCCTATCCGCAGGCACCGCCCCTGCAGCTCCCATTGGAGCATGTAGGAGCCAGAGCGGGACCATGCCGCAGCTTCCAGGAGCTGTGTGGTGCAGCCCCCGACCCTGCACCCCGGCTGGACTGCCGGAGTGGGGCCAAGCCGCGTGGTGCGGCCCCCCCAACCCTGTGCCACGGCTGGAGCGCCAGAGCGGGGCTGAGCTGCGTGGTGCGGCTCCCAACCCAGCGCCCCAGCCGGTGCGGGGCTGAGCCTCGCAGTGCGGTCCCAGACCCAGTGCCCCGGCCAGAGCGGGGCCGCGCGATGCGGCACCAAACCTGGCGCCCCGGCTGGAGCGGGGCCAAGCCTTGCTGGCCAGCTTAAAACGGCCCGCGGGCCGTCGTTTGCCCATCCCTGTGTTAAGTGGTAGCAGTGACCTAGGTACTTAACAGACATATACAAATGCAAGAACCCTGCCCAGAGGAGCATACAGCTTAGGAAACATACTTATAAGGTGGGTCAGGGCAAGTGGACCAACAAAAAGCAAAGCTATTGAATGGTGAAGGTAAACAGCTGTAAGTTGAATTCCACAACTATTATATTTTGCATGCACACTATAGGCTGTGCTGTAACAGTTCTCTGCTGATGTTGACAGAAATGTAGTCTCTTGTTCTGTTAGCTGAGTAGAGAATCTCCTTTTGCTTGTGCTTACTTTCAAGAAAAGTGAGATGATAGTGTGTCCCTTTCTTGTGCTGGAGGTGAAAGGGAAACTCTCAGGTTCCTCCAATGCTGTGGCATTTTACCTACATGCGACACTTTGTGTGGGTCTTATTCTTCGTGGTAGAAACTCCTTCATCACAACCAGCCCTAACTGTTATTTAGGGGCCTTCCTCTTGGCCACCTGGAGGCCCAAGGGGTTGCGGGATGATTTGTGACCTCTCACCAAGAAGTCATCCGTTTGAATCGAACTTGTATTGGTATTGACTGAAAGCTGCCGTGTGATGGAGTGAAATCAAATCACCAGATCATCACAGTTCATCCCTCTGTTAGTAGCCTCAGCAGAGAGCTAATGAAAGCTAAATACACTGAATTCACACCCTTAGAGGTCAGTGTTTGAGGCAAGCTAGTACAAGACGGATAGGTAGAGTGCTCCAGTCTTTAAGGCAACTCGTCTGGCACTTTACACGAGCTTTTAACTTGAACGCATCGTACGTGTGATGTGCCAGTATCCGCTTAGACTTGTATGCAGGCCGAGGGAACCCACTGTTCTGACATGACCTATCTGACTTGAGCAATCACTTCACTCCTATGTACCTCCAGCTCCTCATTGAGTTACCCCATTTTATCAATGAGCGTGGGGATCACTGGGTGAAGAGCATCTGTCTGCATGGAAAAATGTCACTAGCATTCAAATGCAGCTTGATGGACTATATTAATGATTGTGCTTCAGTGATCTTTTGTGTAACCAACAAATATGTGAAATAATCTTTACTTCCCACTAAAGGTATGGGAGGGAGAAAAAGATGGTGACTCCCTGGGCCCCGGACCAAACTTAATGCTTTGCCACTAGGAATCAGCATTTCCTTCTTACTCTGTACAAAATGACACACCTGTTCTGTGTACAGAATGGATAGTTTATCTGGAAAAAATATCTCACATCTGTAAGGAATAGGGTCAGTTAAAGTTCTTTGCTTTTCAGAACAGGTATTTTGAATTGGACAGTGAGCAGCAGAATGCCTATTTGAGTGTTCAGGGCACTTGCATTACTGACTCCAGCTCTGAAAGCTGGGTTTGAACTTGTTGCTGGGCTGCTGTTTGAACAGGGTCCAATTGCAAGAGGCTTTACTGCATTTCTTCCTCTAAATCATCAACCTCATGTCTTCCAGTAAAGGAAAGAATCTGGAAGTACAGCTTCCAAGAGTAGCAGTGCTGTCAACCCTTGGAACAAACAGGTTCCATCCCAGAAGTCTGAAGGGAAGTGGTCAGAGAAGGGGAACTTTTTGTGTGTGTTACAGACCAATCTGGAAACAGGAAAGATACTGTGCACTAGAGAGACATTCATGTAATGTACTGAAATGCAAGGGGCCTGACTAACTTTGAAATCATATTTGCCTGAATATTGTTACTGAAGATCAGAATTGAAAAGCTAACAGTATTCCCACCCCCACCCCCACCCCCAGCTTGCATTTGACAGCTATTTGCATTTAGTCCTTTACATTATCCTTGTATGGTCAGGTTCACCTGGTCTGAAAAGATCCTTGTAAACATCAAGGGGAAGTAGAAATAACTCTAAGATTTAAGTGTGCTCAATCAATAAATGACATTTTCTTAAAATTCGGTATCTTCCACTGTTGTAGGCAATGTTGCTGTAGCTGTGTTGGTCCCAGGATATTAGAGACAAGGTAGGTAAGGTAATATCTTTTACTGGACCAATTTCTGTTGGTGAGAGAGACAAGTTTTCAAGCTTATACTGAGCTCTTCTTCAGGGGCCTGTCAGACCCCTTGAGGTGTGGTCTTTGTCCACAGCAGGTCATGGGCCGTGGCACGCAAGCTGGTTACAGCTGCCGCTGGATGGGAGCCTGGAGATGTCTGCTGCTTGGTATCTCTGCAGGCCTAGTTTCTAGACTTACAGGGTCTTACAGTATAGTGACAGAAATTCTCCCTCATCTAGAGATGGTGGACCATTTTGGAGGGGAGCTTGCCATACTACTGCTCGTGAGCTAATCTTTCTAATAAATAGAGGAATTTAATCTCCGTTCTGATACTCCCCATAGAATGTCTCTGAACACCCTTGTAGGCCAAATATGGCACTGCAGATATGAACTATGCCCCATCCAAGGGTCTCCCCAGTTACTCCTCAGACACCTTCTTAATGTATAAAGCAACCACTGTTGTTGCTTTATTCATTAATATTAATAATTCTGTCCACAGTCTTAAGTGAGCATTCAAGGCCTCACTTAACTCCTTGAGCTCTGCACTAGGTTCTTTAGGTACTCAGCTTCTTTTCCTGGGCTCAGCCCTCACTGTTGCTTGAACAATGAAATGGTCAATCAAAGTGATATCCTCCTGTCCCAGGGTAATGGGTCTTTCAAAATATTTATCAGCTCTCCCTGAGTGTACCTTCTTTCCAAAGGGTTCACAGTGGTGTCCCAGGTGTTCCTTCTGGTCCCATCCCAGGGTAACCACAGTCTTTTTCACAGTTCGTATCTGCTTTCCTTAGACCAGCTTCTCTTCTTTCCAAAGGGTTCCAAGCAGCTTCCTCCTGCTAGCTTTGCACTTCTTCCAAGAACCTGACCCTTCCCTCAGGCCCCTACAGGAGCAAACTCCCCTTCTGCAGCATTTCCTCCTCCAACTACTGCTTCTCAACCCATTTCTTATCCTCTAGCTCCAATGTTGTTGAACCAGGGTGCACCTGTCTAGTCATCAAGAGAGCTGGATCCACTTCACTTAAAGGGGACAGCCACCCTGTGACACAGTGCTTGGCTCTGGAGAAGATCAGGAAACCACAAACCTAAAAAAATTACTTAACACGGTGCAAAAGACACTGCAAACACTAAAGGTAGGCTAGGATTTGGCATGTGGCTACATATGCGAGATCATCCTCAACAAATGGGTGTCTCTTAATTCCTCCAAAAGGAGAAAAGGTGACATGAGGAAGTCAAGAACATACTTTCACTAGGACTTGAGTCAAGCTATTGAAAGAATCGGAGGAGGATAACTTACAGGTTCATAGTTAAGAACTGCTTGAGTGGATAATAAATGAGATTATCAGATGAAGAGAGCTTGTCGGAAGCAGTTTGGGATGGGGCCCGGTAGAGGCTAGAGGGCTGGTAACTATTATCCTTTTGATATTACCACTAGCTCCACTACATTCTTGTTTTAGTCCAGACAGCAGGGTAAACCAGCAGGTGGAGACAGAAAAAAACATGCTCTTGGAACCATTATTAGCCAAAAGACCCTCTAGCTTCTTCAGTGGCGTTCTCCATTTTGAGCAGATGAGACCAGAATCTGGTTCTGGCAGAGGCCTTAAGTGTGTGTGTGTGTGTGTTTAAAAAATAGCATGTGTATATGCATCTCTTTCCTGGAATTTGTCACAAAACAAGGGGAAGGGGTAAGAGCTATTAGTGCAAATGATGGAGCTGTAAAAACTGAAAAGTTCTGTACAGACCTAGAGCAGGAGGATACTGAGTAGCTGACTGTAAATCAGGATTTGGGTCCAAACTCTGAATAAATCGAACCCAATTCTGATATGCAAGTTCCACTTTCGATACAGGGATTAGTGAGGCCGCATGTCAAAGAATGGGTGGTGGTCCGACTGTAGTTCAAAAAGCGTTTGATTGTTTGACGTTTACAAAGATTAGTACAGGCATTGCTCCGCTCCCTGGGCGGGTAGTCTGAGAATGCAGCAGAGACATCCAAGTTGGTCCTTAGGGAGTGCCTCCTGATGACTTTTGGGATGCAACTTCTGGCTATGCCTGAAGCAACCCAATGAGCTCCAGATAGGTCAGTTTCCTGCTCTCCTTTACTAGAAGAAAGGTCTTTGTGATGAGGAGTTTTGGTGGTATCCCCATCCCATCCCCCAAAAGTCACAGTAATGAGAGGACCTCAAGAATCCAGGACAGGAGGGATGGTCTTGGGGTTAAGCCAGTGGACTGGAATTGGAGAGAGTTGAGTTCAAGTTCCCAGCTCTGTTGCACTCTGTGTGTGACTTTGCACATAGCTCTCTCTCTGCCTCAGTTTCCCCATCTGTGAAATGGGGGATAATTCTTCCTCCTCCTTCCTCTGCCTTGTCTATATAGACTGTAAGTTTTAAGTAATTGCTATAATTCAGAGGTGTTTGATCTAGGTGGGCTTTTTGGTCTCATAGTATAAGTAAAACATAAGGTGCACAACACTTATACAGCTTAATCTTACTCTTCTGCTAAGATTCCTTGGTGTTTGATGTGTTTAACCAGCTGTGAGCTGACAGTCACTCTGAGTCGTATTTTTGCTCCTCCTGCCGTGAGGCCCTTGGCAGATCATGCCGATAGCTATTTGTTTCTCATGCCCAGTAGGTCTTTTCTTTCTGCAGATGGATCTCTGGCACAAGATGGTACTCTAAAGAAGAATGCACATTGGTGGGGCATGAAGTTATCAACCGGGCAAGGGGTGGGGAGGTATGAACAAGACTAACTGCCTAGTACATGGTGGCTTATTCTGAGCAGCCTAATGGTTACTAAAACTACTGCCATAGAGTCCAATGTCACATGCTTTCTAATCCTGCTCTGGCACACGAGTTTTTAATAATTTTCCTACTGTGTCAGAGGCGCTATAATCCTTTTATCCTGTGCCTCTTGGTTTTTATTTTCAAATTGTAAAAACTCAGTTTTTAATTGAATATGGGTGTTAAATATTTCTGGTTTTGCTATGCCACATGAAATCCATCTGTGGCCATTTGGGAAGGCAGAGAGGAGCTACCTATTTACCCTGCACTAATGGTAATCAGAGACTAGGCTCTCTAGCCAGCTAAGGACCCCTGGGTTCTATTCATGGCTCCACTAGAAGCTTGCTTTGCCATCATCCTGAGCAAGTCATTTAACACTTCTGTGCTTCAGTTTCCCCATAAGAATGGCTATACTGGGTCAGACCAATGATCTGTCTAGCCCAGTATCCTGTCGTATAACAGTGGCTGGAGCCAAATGCTTCAGAGGGAATGAGCAGAACAGGGCAATTATCGAGTTATCCATCCCCAGTCATCCAGATCCAGCTACCGGCAGTTGGAGGCTTAGAGACACCCAGGGCGTGGGTTGCGTCCCTGACCATCTTGGCAAATAGCCATTGATGGACCCATCCTCCATGAACTTATATAATTCTTTTTTCAACCCAGTTATGCTTTTGACCTTCACTACATCCCCAGGCAATGAGTTCCACAAGTTGATTGTGCATTGTGTGAAGAAGGACTTCCTTATGTTTGTTTTAAACCTGCTGTCTATTAATTTGATTGGGTGACCCCTGGTTCTTGTTTTATGTGAAAGAGTAAATACTTTCTCTACACCATTTATGGTTTTACAGGCCTCTATCACGTCTTCCCTTAGTCGTGTCTTTACTAAGCAGAACAATCCCAGTCTTTTTAATCTCTCCTCCTATGGAAGCTGTTCCATACCCCTGATCACTTTTGTTGCCCTTCTCTGTACTTTCCAATTGTAATATATCTTTGAGATGGAGTGACCAGAACTGTGCACAGTAGTCAAGGTGTGGCGGTACCATGGATTTGTATTGCGGCATTATGATATTTACTGTCTAATTAGCTATCCGTTTCCTAATGGTTCCTAACATTCTGTTAGCCTTTTTGACTGCTACTGTACATTGAGCAGATGTCCAAGAACTAACCACAATGATACCAAGATCTTTCTTGAGTGGTAACAGTTAATTTAGACCAGATCATTTTGTATGTATAGTTGGGATATTTTCCAATGTGCATTATTTTTGCACTTATCAGCATTGAATTTTATCTGGCATTTTGTTGTCCATTCACTCAGTTTTGTTAGATCTCTTTGTAGTCAGCTTTGGACTTAACTCTCTTGAGTAACTTTGTTTCATCTGCAGTCTTTGCCACCTCACTGTTTACCCCTTTTTCCAGATAATTTATGAATAGGTTGAACAGCACAGATCCCAGTACAGATCCATGGGAGAACCCACTATTTACCTATTTCAGCTGTGAAAACTGACCATTCATTTCTACACTTTGTTTCCTGTCTTTTAATCAATTACTGATCCATGAAGACCTTCCCTCTTATCCCATGATGGCTTAGTGTGCTTAAGAGCCTTTGGTGTGGTACCTTGTCAAAGGCTTTCTGGAAGTCCAAGTACACTATATCCACTGGATCACCCTGGTCCACATGTTTGACCCCCTGAAAGAAATCTAATAGATTGTTGAGGCATGATTTCTCTTTATGAAAGCCATGTTGACTCTTTCCCCACATGTCATGTTCTGTGTGTCATAAGTCCTGTTCTCTACTGTAGTTTCAACCAGTTTGCTTGGTACTGAAGTTAGGCTTACCAGCCTGTAACTGCCAGGATCACCTCTGGAGCCTTTTTAAAAAGTCAGCATTATACTAGGTAGCTGTTCTCCAGTCATGTGATGCAGAGGCTGACTTAAATGATAGGTTACATACCACAGTTAGTATTTCTGCAATTTCATATGAGTTCCTTCAGAACTCTTGGGTGAATACCATCTCATCCTGGTGACTTCTTATTATTTTAATTTATCAGTGTCTTCCAAAACCTCCTCTATTGACACCTCAATCTGGGACAGTTCCTCAGATTTGTCTCCTAAACAGAATGGCTCAGGTGTGGGAATCTCCCTGAAATCATCTGCACTGAAGACCCATGCAAAGAATTCATTTAGTTTCTCTACAACGGGCTTGTCGTCTTTGAGCACTCCTTTGGCATCTCAGTCGTCCAGTGGCACCACTGATTTGTCTGGCAGGTTTCTTGCTTTTGATGTACTTAATTTTTTTTTTTTTAACACTATACTAATGGGGATATAATACCTCCCTCCCTTCCAAGTATGCTTCTTAAGCACCTTTTCTGGGTTTTGAACACCTCTGGTGAGAGGCACAAGAGAAGATCCAAGTATGTGCTCTCTAGTCTGTTTCCTTCAATATTGTCCACTGGTGGAACAGGAGCATGGAGAGGAATGACTGGGTAAGTCTTTTCCCTGTTTTTATTTTTGTGTGAGATGCAGCGCTCTGGAGAGGTACTGGGCCAATAGCCTTCCATTTTTTAGGGCCCCAATTCATCTGCTGAACAGGTACAGCATGGGTAGAGGCAGTGCAAGCTTCTTCATCCTTTCCCTGCTCTTCTCACTTCTCCTTTCCCCCTCCCCCACTGAATCCTGGTCTGTAGGGATCGTTTCTCAGGCTGCGCAGCAGAAGCTGTCTCCATGGCCCATTCATTCTAGCTTCCTTTGAGTCTGCCAACAAAGGGACCAGTCAACAGCAATTGTGTGGTGGTGGCTTAAGTGTTTTGTGTATGTATGTCCCTTTGTGAATGGACAAGAGACTTGCTGACTTCATTTCACATCTTTCAAGGCCAATCTAGGCTGGATTCAAACCAGTGACCTCAAAGTGAAAGTCTCTGCATTCTATTAACAGTTCCTCAAGCTGTCCAGTCCCTTGCAGTCAATATCACTTCTTCCCCACACACCACTAATGGCTCCCGCCAAGACTCTTGGAAGTGGCTGTTAGTGTAGAAACCTAGGGCTGGACTTGTACTAGAATGCACCAGAAGCTTAGTGATGTGCTGGCATGAAGAAACTTCTCACTTTGGCAAGCAGCACAAGGTACATCAGCATGGATGAGCCACTGAGCCTTGATCTGTGACTACAGAGGAGCTGGCTTTGCAGGGAGCTTCTCTCTTTGGTTCAATCTGTGCTTAAGGGAGCAGAAAAAGGAACTCCACTGCCAGGTAGATCACTGGGGCAAAATTTCCCCTTCCCTTTGAAGTCGGTCTCCTAGAGAATTGCTCAGGAAACTTCCCTGACCCAGTGGTAAGGTAAAGGAAGTAGAGCAGAGTGCCTGTGACACCACCTTTGCCCCCCTTGAGAGACATAGATATGATTGGGGGAATGGAGAGCTGTTTACCAACCCCCACCCCAGCAAGAAGGATCTGAGGTGAGAGGAGGCAGAGACCAATTTTCTCATCCAGCCCCAGTGAAGGAAATGGCTGGCATTGGGAGGGGCTGTTCATCCTCTCCCAGTAGCAGATGAATTCTGGGACTAACTTTCCCAGTTCCACCACTGCAGAAGTCCTGTTGGATTTCTAGTCTCTGCCAGAGAAAGTATTTATTTTGCAGTGAAACTAAGGGCTAGTCTACAGGGTGTGGTAATGCACGCTCCAAGAGTAGGATACCTGAAGCGCACTAATGTGTTTCAGGTTAATAGGCTTGTGTAGATTCCGTTGGTGCACACTAAAGATTTCCTAATGTGCGTTCATGTAGTACTGTTTCTAACTGCACTGTGTTAAAGCGCACCAGCAAGGTCTGCATAACAGTGTGCTTTAGAAATCACACTCCTGTAGACTGTGTTACTTCGGGCTTGTCTACACAGTGGGGTTACAAGTAAGGAGGTGGAAGAGAGTGATGGGAAGGCAAGAGTGGGAACAGCCAGAGAAGGCAGAAGGAATGTAGGGGAATGCACAGCTTTTAAAGTAAGTAACAGTTGAAGTCACGTGGGCAGTGAGCTGTGGTCCTCCTTAGGCACATGCACCCTCCACCACCTCCTCCTGACTTGTGACACTCAAGGTATGTCTACAATGCAATTAAAGACCTGTAGCTGGCCTGTGCCAGCTGATTCAGGCTTTGTGGGGCATGGGCTAAGGGGCTGTTTAAATGTAGTGTAGAGGTTCAGGCTCGAACTGTGGCCCGGGCTCTAGTACCTTGCGAGGGGGGGGGGGAGGGTCCTAAAGCTTGGACTGCAGCTGAGCCCAAAAGTCTACACTGCAATTAAACAGCCCCTTAGCCTGAGCAGTATGAGCCTGCATCATCTGGCACGGGCTACCTGCGGGTGTCTTAATTGCAGTGTAGACAAACCCTGAGTGAATTACCTTCTGCATCAAGGCGGGTGAGTGGTTGGTTGTCAAACCTGTTTGACTTCAAGTCAGGCATTCTGTGGATTTTCTCCCTCGGGTGCGAAGGTCAGGAGGCCCACAATTTAACCTAGCCTTTTTTTTTTTTTTCTGCCTGAGTCTGTTACTTTAAGACCTGTATTCAGTGAAAATGCTCTAGTGCTTTGTGTGGGGTTTTGATGAGCAGAAAAAATGGTGCCAGAAGCCCCCTGGGTCAAACAAGGCAGTTCTAGGCTGCCATGCCTGTCATTGACCCTACAGAAACAAGTTAATAAGCCTGTGGACTCATGATGGGAAGGATGCTCGGATACTGTGGAGGCAGGCTCTTAGATACTCAGTGATGAGCATGATATAGGAACCTAGGTAGAATAGAACTGAATGCTTAAAGGATTGGACTTGCAGTTAAGCTTTAAAATTAGACATGATCCAGAAGATTCACTCGCTGCTGTTAGCAGTTTGTGAAGTGTTTTGGATTCTTGGAATAAGTGTATTACTGTTAAATACCTAATTTCCCTATTGGAAATCTAAGAAATAATCTTTGACATTTATAATAGCTGACTGTATTGAAGTGCGACCAGAGCACAATGTGAAGGCAGTTTTCCATCAGAGGCGCAGAGTTCAATGAGAGCCATTTGCATGTGTATATCACGTACACCAGGACACTTCTTGGCACATCACACCTTTGTAGAAGATGACAATAAAACTAAATTAAACAAAGCTGTTGTCATTTCTCTTTCCTTTAATCTCTTCCTCTAACTACTATAAACTTCTATCAGAGTGCTGAGAAAACAAACTTAAAATGTCAGAGGGGCTGAGTGCCATGCATCTAGAAAGCAGGCGGGGAGAAGATGTTCTTAATAAATGCACAGCTCCTAAAGACCTCCAGACACAGAGTAGATGTACATTGCCTCTGTTTATGCTGTAATTCCTCCACCAGAGTGTTTTGATTATGATCTGCAGAGGCAGTTGATTTTAGCATAGAGGCTACAGGCTAAATGTGCAGAAACTGTCTAGGGTGCCAGTTGTGATTAAGCTTGATTTTGATGTGCTATGATGATGGGTACAATGGAAAACTCTTGGACCTGCACCCTAAGAATTGACCTGAGTCCATTGACTTTAATTCATATAAGCCCCCTGAGCTACCACAAACAAGTTCTAGCGATTACCAATCTGGGCTACATTTGAGCTGGTAATGTGCGCTGTATCCCAGTGAACATTCAATCCTTTGATCCATCCAGTTCCTCCTCCTCTCTTTGTTTCTACTGGGGTGTTCTACTACTGGGGCATCTTAGGGCATTTTCCATTACCTGTCAAACATTCTCAAGACTATGACAGGTCTTTGAAATGCTGATCTTCTGCTGTCTCCATGGTGGGGAGAGCTGCATTGGACTGTTTCTCTGAATCTTCTGCTTAGGAAATTCTGAGAAATTCAGGTCAGGTGGCCTTGGCTGTCCTTATGCATTCTTCTGTCTCGGGCATCTATATCCAGTTTTTTGCCTAGTGCTTAATCTTACTTGGCTTCTCTGTAGATGCCTGGAGGCCTTGGCATTCATTCAGTATGCCACCTTTGCTATCAAATTAACTTGACAGCTTTTGTCCCAGCTCATATCTGCCATTTTTCCCCCCATACATTTTTGGCAAAAGCTGTGGATATTAGTCAACAGATTGGACTCGTGATTCGTGTTGCTGGTGGGATATAGTGATGAAACCGCTCTAGTTAACATCCTGCAACTATGCTTTTTCCTGATACTTAAGCAGTATCACTTCTTGGCTCTAGCCACCACATTTGTGGATCAAGCAGATGATGGGGTCCATTGATGTTCTGTCTAGACTGGACAGCAGGTGTCTGGGACTTACTAGTATGTCTTTATGTGTGTCTGGGCAAACTCCAGTGTGACATCTAATTTAGAGCCATTGAGCAACATCTGTCATCTAAGGACCCAGTTCTCTTTAGTATTTGCAGGTTTCCTTTGTTCATCTTGGCTTGGGTTACTCCAGCCTATTTGTATATTGTCACCTTTGAGACATCCAGGAATGAGTATTTTCATTGCAGAATGATTAGGGTACTAGTATTAATGAATAGGTGAGGTAAACACATCCGTTGAGGACACAAGTAAAACAAAGTCTGTTAAATTCAAAAATTCTATTTACTGGGCAAGTCTCAATATCTATTTCTTCGTGTGTGTCATCTGGTGTTGAACCAATTCCGCTATTCTTAAAATGCCTCAATGCTGGGCTGGACTCAGATTTAGATGTTATAGTAGTACTGTAGTTGGTCAAATTCTGATTCTGGAGGAAGGGTTAAGCCTGTTGTTCTGATGCTCAGTCTGTGCACAATAACCTTGTAGTAGAACTAGTTCAATGCCATGTAGTAGGATTGCATCTCAAAAGTATAAAAAACAATGGTTGCTTATGGAACTTGACTACCTACGCAAGGGATGTAGCATGTTACTCTGGTGTCTGGGGATTTATGTTGGCTTCCAGAATTCTGAAGATGACTTTAAAATTGAAAGCAGTTCATGAGCTTGGGATCAGCTGTCTTAATGGAGCTGCCATCTTTGTGAGCCTTTCCTTTCCACGTTTTCTGAGGCTCATCTGTTGGCTATTTCAGAAGTTGTGTGATACTTGGCACATGTGCCCATCTGCGGTTGGTTCCTCATGTCCAGGCTGGAACTTGTTTAGTGGTTGAATTTTGTAATGCTGATTCCTTAATCACTTTCCAGTACAAGTGTTACATTGTAATCCATCTGTCTTCTTTTCTTTTGAGCACTTCAGAACTGCATGTTCTGGATATAGTAATAGGGAAAGTATATATAAAAGCTCCTTTGCTTACTATGTGCATGATTGACTAGCTGATAGCATCAGTGTGAATGCAGAGTTTATAAAAAGTCTGGATTTGACCAGCCCTTTTCCTTGTTGTACAATTCCTAAACTGCTCCTCAGAGAGGAAACAATTCCTTCTAAAACCTGCAGTGTGAGAGTGAATGTTCAGTGTAGCTTTGAAAACCACTTTTGTTCCCTATGGCAACATTACTTTGCTTCCCTTTAGTTTTTGAATTTTGTCTTTCCTTTAGACAAGTAAAACAGACAAATTCAACCCTTGTCTTCAGGCCAGTTTAGGTTCTCATGCACTAGCATGTGGCTGCAATTTTTGGGATGCAAATATGAGAGCGCTTTTTGAGGTAGAAGAGTAGAGAAGAAACTTTCCTGTTGGTTCTTGTTTTTTTGCAAAAATCTTTTTTACTAATCCTAAACTTGGGGTCAGATTTGCTCTGATAATGCCCCTTTAAATATTTTATGTTGTGTCATTAAGACCGTACTTACTGAATCTTGGTATCTCTCCTTGGTTGTGTTGTGGTGGTGTTTTTTGTTTTTGTTTTGTTTGACATCTCGGTACTAATGTGTCCTTTTTAAAAAATAAAAATAAAAAAATTGTGCTCCTTGGATAGTTCATTTAACAAAGATAGGAGAAAACTGTAGAACACTTAAGGTTTGCTTGCAAATGTTCTGTTGCAACATTTATGGCTATTGTAGCAGTAGGGGAATTGTTAGAAAACTAAATGTGGTTCTCAATAAATGTGTCCACTCTCAAGGCGAGGCTCCTGCATGCTTATTGTTAAAATGATGGTATAGCTCTCCGGCATATTTCAAATATGGGTGAAGAAGTAAGTGCTGGCCTTAAATCCATTGGCTTCTATGCCCTTTGGCCTCATGTCCCATGATGACAGTTTGGCAGGAGGCTTTTGTGTATGTATGTGAGAGAGATGTGTAAGTTAATTTGCTGAAGGGGTCAGGAAGGAAACCCCTCCCATCCAAATGTCAGGTGTATTATACTCCCCCTTAGAATTCTACTGTAAGGGATGGGAGCTCAGAAATGTGTCATCTTCCCTCTCCTCTTTTGCCAGGCTTGGCTCTCTTCTGGCTCCCTTTTGTTGTTGAGAGGCTGACCCAGTGGGTGCTGAAAGGGGCGTTGCCTAGCTTGCATTCCTGCTGGCCAGCCTCTTCAGCACAGGACTGCTCTGTGGCAGGAAATCCCTGTCCCTGACCGCGGCTGACTCTAAACTGCCTGAATCTGCTGCTTCCATGTGTGGCAGAGGGTGAGATGCAGCAGTAGTGGAAGATGAGGGAAGTCTCCTGGGAGGTGTTGAGTGAGTTCAGAGCCACTCAGCCACGGGAGGTAGAGTAGGGAGGAAATGGCTCAACTTGGAGAACTCGGAGCCTTGTCCCATCTCCTTCCCTGCCACAGAGCCCTAGCAACTTCCTGCAGAGCCAGGACCCTGGCCAGTCCCGAGAGGGTAGAACTCCTCTGTGTGATCAGGCAAGGAAGTATTTAATAGAAGTATTACAATTAGGGCTGTCAGGTGATTAAAAATATTAATCGTGATTAATTGTATGATTAAAAAAATTAATTGCGATTAATTGTGGGATTAATCACACTGTTAAACAATAGAATACCATTTATTTAAATATTTTTGGATGTTTTCTACTTTTTCAAATATATTGATTTCAATTACAATACAGAATACAAAGTGTACCGTGCTCACTTTATATTTTTGATTACAAGTATTTGTACTGTAAAAAAACAAAAATAGTATTTTTCAATTTACCTAATACAAGTAATATAGTGCAATCTCTTTAACATGAAAGTTGAGCTTATAAATGTAGAATTATGTAAAAAAAACAACCCTGCATTCAAAAATAAAACAATGTACAATTTTAGAGCCTGCAAGTCCACTCAGTCCTAGTTCTTGCTTAGCCAATCGCTCAGACAAACAAGTTTCTTTACATTTGCAGGAGGTAATGCTGCCCACTTCTTGTTTACATTGTCACCTGAAAGTGAGAACAGGTGCTGGCATGACATTTTTGTAGCCGGCATTACAAGGTATTTACATGCCAGATGTGCTAAAGATTCATATGTCCCTTCATGCTTCAACCACCATTCCAGGGGATGTGCGTCCATGCTGATGATGGGTTCTGCTGGATAACAATCCAAAGCAGTGCGGACCAACGCATGTTCATTTTCATTATCTGAGTCAGATGCTACTAGTAGAAGGTTGATTTTCTTTTTTGGTGGTTCGGGTTTTGTAGTTTCTCTTTTAAGACTTCTCTTTTAAGACTTCTGAAAGCATGCGCCACACCTCCTCCCTCTCAGATTCTGGAAGGCACTTCATACTCTTAAACCTTGAGTCAAGTGCTGTAGCTATCTTTAGAAATCTCACATTGGTACCTTTGCGTTTTGTCAAATCTGCTGTGAAAGTGTTCTTAAAATGAACAACATGTGCTGGATCAGCCGAGACTGCCATAACATGAAATATATTTGCAGAATGCAGGTAAAACAGAGATGGGGACATACAGTTCTCCCCCAAGGAGTTCAGTCACAAATTTAACTAACGGATTATTTTTTTTACTAAACATCATCAGCATGGAAGCATGTCCTCTGGAATGGTGGCCGAAGCATGAATGGGCATACAAATGTTTAGCATATCTGGCATGTAAATACCTTGTAATGCCAGCTACAAAAGTGCCATGCAAATGCCTGCTCTCACTTTCTGGTGTCGTAAATAAGAAGAGGGCAGCATTATCTCCTGTAAATGTAAACAAACTTGTTTGTCTTAGCGATTGGCTGAACAAGAAGTAGGACTGAGTGGACTTGTAGGTGCTGAAGTTTTGTTTTTGAGTGCAGTTATGTAACAAAAAAAAAATCTACATTTGTAAATTGCACTTTCACGACAGAAATTGCACTACAGTACTTGTATGAGGTAAATTGAAAAACACGATTTCATTTTTACAGTGCAAATATTTGTAATCAAAAATATACACTTTGATTTCAAATACAATATATATGAAAATATAGAAAAATATCCAAAATATTTAATAAACAGAATACCAATTGAAATTTAAGTGAGATTAAAACTGCCATTAATCACAATTAATTTTTTTGAGTTAATCGCGTGAGTTAACTGCGATTAATTGACAGCTCTGATTAAAATACCAGTATGCGTAGCTTCCATCTTGCTGCAGATGCAGTTGTTTGTCAGTGCTTTTTCTTTACAGATGGCCCTGAGAAAGCTGGAGGGTGGGGGAAACAGGTCACGCTCTGCAACCTGCCAAACTGATACTTGATTTTGTGGAGTGGGTGTTAGCTAAGCTAAATCACAGCAACTGCACTATACTTGCTCTACTATAGCATCTTCAGAGACACTCAAAGCATTTTACAAGCATTAGTGAACTAATTTTGCTATATCTTTGGGAGGCAAGTTTTGTTATTTCCATCATACATGAGGAAACCAAGGCACTGAGAGCTGAAATGACTGTAGATTTAGGAATCAAATCCTGAGCTCCTGACCCCTAGTTCTGTGCTTTAACCACCAGTCTGTGCCTCCTTTATTACTTCACCGAGGAATTCAGCTCGCTTTTGATCTAGTGAAGGAAAACAGAACTGCATGTGGTCCTGTGTGGTTAGGTATGCAAGTGCTATTTTTAGCAATCCCAATTAAGTAAATCCTGGCTTTTGCTGTTGCTAAAATCCATGGAAGCAAAATTAAAATTTTACCTTCATCTCAGCCTCATACAGGCCAGTTGGCTCCAGCCATCTGACTCCCCCTCCTCCCTCTTTACATCTTAATCCTGGCCAGGCAGGACTCTAACTCTCACTTGGAAAGATTATCAATTCCTGCTTCTAAGGGAGAGGTTATGGGCAGGTGGAGGAAACATTGCTGCTCTTCCTTCTGAGCCTCCTTGTTGGGGACTAGTAATCCGTATCTCTGTACAGCTCTTCCCTCCAGTCTGTGGGGTGGTTAGCTGAGCTGTGCTAGCTATAGCTCATTTTAGTTTCCATAGCCTATATTAACTGATCTGTAGAAAAATATTCATCATTTGCTTCTCTGGCTAGCAGCAGTTGGGAGCCTACTTTTGGGGAATCTCTTTCATTCCCATGTGATTTCCCCATCTATGCAACCTAGGGGTGTCTTTTTGCTTCTGGTTAGTTTTATGTGTAGCCCTCCTTGTCTGAAGGATTGGCTGGCTTGATGAGGTTTTTGAGATGGGTGGTGGTGGTGGTGTTGGTTTTTTTGGAGGGGTGATGGTGGTGGCATCAAACATAAGTTAAATTGGCAAGGACCCTCCTACGCCACTTCCAGAAAAATTGAAGACTACTTTTGTGCCCATTGTCTCATCAAAGATTCTTCCAGACCTAGTATCCCTGCTTGAATAGTGGTGATCTTAAACTTTGAAATATTTTAGTGGGCCTAAAATTGGGCATATTCCTTTTTATTCTTGTAGTTTGTAAGGTGGTGTAGGGGCTGTGGAATTGCAAGATAATGTGATCTTGTAGGGAAACTGCACGCAAGTTGGGAGACGTGGTCCACCATAGTGATCAGTACAGTCCCTGGAAAGGAGCCAAGCCAATGTGTATATGTAAACAGAACATGTGACTAGTGTAGCACCAACAGAGCTCTGCTTCTATTCATTGCTCCTGTAATCATGATTGACCAGGACTGAAGCTTAGTGACAGACATAGGACAAAGCAGAAATAATGGAATGTTTGCTGCCTCATACAATGTGTCTGTAGCTTCCATCCTGATGACACCTAAATTGATTGGGGATTCTCTTGGATGCTGTGATGTAGCACTGAAACATTTCATGTCATAAATACACCATCACTTTATCTAACCTTGTTGTAAATGTAGGGCAAATGGCTGGTGACCTTTAGTATGTAGGCAGGCTAAGAATATATGGCACAAGGTAAAGCGCAGTGGCTCTCCTAATACCACAGTGCAGGGAGTCATGACCAGGAGTCTCAGGCCTTGTCTACACAAGAAGAGGGTTTTACTGGTATAATTACACTTGTATAGTTATACCAGCAAAATCCTTAGAGTGCATGCATTTCTGCCTGTATACATGTGCTTATACTGGTTTAGCTTATGCTGTTATAAGCACAATTATACAAGTATAACGATGTCTACACCAGGGCTTTTGCCAGCATAGCTATGTCAGTTAAAAAAAAAAAAAATCGTATCCTCAACCAACATAGCTATATCATTGAATATCAGGGTTGGAAGGGACCTCAGGAGGTCATCTAGTCCAACCCCCTGCTCAAAGCAGGACCAGTCCCCAACTACATCATCCCAGCCAGGGCTTTGTCAAGCCTGATCTTAAAAACCTCTAAGGATGGAGATTCCACCACCTCCCTAGAGGTAACCTATTCCAGTGCTTCACCGCCCTCCTAGTGAAAAAGTTTTTCCTAATATCCAACCTAAACCTCCCCCACTGCAACTTGAGACCATTGCTCCTTGTTCTGTCATCTGGTACCAATGAGAACAGTCTAGATCCATCTTCTTTGGAACTCCCTTTCAGATAGTTGAAAGCAGCTATCAAATCCCCCCTCATTCTTCTCTTCTGCAGACTAAACAATCCCAGTTCCCTCAGCCTCTCCTCATAACTCATGTGCTCCAGCCCCCTAATCATTTTTGTTGCCCTCCGCTGGACTCTTTCCAATTTTTCCACATCCTTCTTGTAGTGTGGGGCCCAAAACTGGACACAGTACTCCAGATGAGGCCTCACCAATGTCGAATAGAGGGGAATGATCACGTCCCTCGATCTGCTGGCAATGCTCCTACTTATACAGCCCAAAATGCCGTTAGCCTTCTTGGCAACAAGGGCACACTGTTGACTCATATCCAGCTTCTCGTCCACTGTAACCCCTAGGTCCTTTTCTGCAGAACTGCTGCCCAGCCATTCGGTCCCTAGTCTGTAGCAGTGCATGGGATTCTTCCGTCCTAAGTGCAGGACTCTGCACTTGTCCTTGTTGAACCTCATCAGATTTCTTTTGGCCCAATCCTCTAATTTGTCTAGGTCCCTCTGTATCCTATCCCTACCCTCCAGCGTATCTACTACTCCTTCCAGTTTAGTGTTATCTGCAAACTTGCTGAGGGTGCAATCCACGCCATCCACCAGACCATTAATAAGATATTGAACAAAACCAGCCCCAGGACCAACCCTTGGGGCACTCCGCTTGATACCGGCTGCCAACTAGACATGGAGCCGTTGATCACTGTCCGTTGAGCCCGACGATCTAGCCAGATTTCTATCCACCTTATAGTCCATTCATCCAGCCCATACTTCTTTAACTTGCCGACAAGAATGCTGTGGGAGACAGTATCAAAAGCTTTGGTAAAGTTGAGGAATAACACATTCACTGCTATCCCCTAATCCACAGAGCCAGTTATCTCCTCATAGAAGGCAGTTAGGTTAGTCAAGCATGACTTGCCCTTGGTGAATCCATGCTGACTGTTCCTGATCACTTTCCTCTCCTCGGCGGGCTTCAAAATGGATTCCTTGAGGACCTGCTCCATGATTTTTCCAGGGACTGAGGTGAGGCTGACTGGCCTGTAGTTCCCCGGATCCTCCTTCTTCCCTTTTTTAAAGATGGGCACCACATTAGCCTTTTTCCAGTCATCCGGGACCTCCCCCGATCGCCATGAGTTTTCAAAGATAATGGCCAATGGCTCTGCAATCATATCTGCCAACTACTTTAGCACCCTCTGATGCAGTGCATCTGGCCCCATGGACTTGTGCTCGTCCAGCTTTTCTAAATAGTCCTGAACCACTTTTTTCTCCACAGAGGGCTGGTCACCTCCTCCCCATACTGTGCTGCCCAGTGCAGTAGTCTGGGAGATGACCTTGTTCGTGAAGACAGAGGCAAAAAAAGCATTGAGTACACTAGCTTTTTCCACATCCTCTGTCACTAGTTTGCCTCCCCCATTCAGTAAGGGCCCCACACTTTCCCTGACCACCTTCTTGTTGCTAACATACCTGTAGAAACCCTTCTTGTTACTCTTAAGTTTTACCAAGCAAGTGATGTTAAGTGGAAATCAGGCCTCCAATCCATAATTGCTTTGCTGCCAGGACACTTAAAGGTTGGTATGGGAGATACGTGTGAAATCTTCAAATACAGCAGGTTTCTTCCTTGTGACTGCCTGGAATGCTGCCTGTGACCTAATTCCCCATTTGGTGGCTGCAGTTTATACCTGGGAGTTGGGTTCCTTAATTGTTTTTATGTGAAATAGGAACTGTGTGTCCTGCAATGTGTGTTGCATAGCTGAGCTTTTCCCTGGAAGCAAGTACAACAGTAATTTACATAAAGCTGCTATTCGTGAATTCAGTGGTGAATGCTGCAAGTAACTGATCATCTTCCTCCTTATTTGATCAAAGCTTCCCAGGACTAACAATACATTGTTCTAACTGAGAGCTCTAGAGCTGTGCGGGTGCTAGTGACAGAGGTGACGACAGTATAACTGGCTCTAGTTTAATGCTAGATCTCCAACTCAGTGCCATTTTCTTATGGGATGTACACAGTGGAAATAAATCTAGCCCTCTTCTCCACGGCTAGAGGATTGCAGTCAGGGTCATTACTGTATCATTGAAGAGATCTCGGTTGAAAGTGGCGTAGTGTACTGAGTATAGGACTGGGAGCCAGGAAGTCTAATTATTCACTGCACAGATCTAATAAGACAAAACACCCTTTTCTGCAAACTAGGAAGCCTGTGCCTTGTGATATTCCCCCACTTTCTTTCTCTGCACCAACCTGTTCTTAAACAACTACAGTATGCTGAAAGGAACACAAATGGAAAATGCCAAAGTCTAATTGAGAGTGAGCCTGAACAAAGATGGGGCTGCTACTGGCTCTGCCACTGTGAGGCTGGGAGAGAATTGCTTGGTTTCCCTCTGTCATCCCCATTGTGTGGAAAGGGATAATTCCCCCTTTTCACTGATTTGAATTTGTAAATTCAGTGTGTAAGTCGTAATACTGGCCAATCTTAAAGGAACACTAAGGACAAATTTTATCCTAGCGTCCATATTCCTGTCCCCTACTCCTTGCTGCAAAATCCATGTAATATTTGCATCCCACTCATCTACCAAACTAATACAAAGTTATCTGTATCTTTTGGGCAAAAAACTTCTTACACGGTGATGCAAATGCCATGGTGCAATGACCCAGAAGACAGCCATTTAGGCCTCATCTGCGTTGGAGGTTTTATCTCTGAGGTAGCCACACCAATGCAGCGCACCTGTGAAAACCCCCTAGCATACACACACTGCACTACTAAAGTGGCTTAAGTTGATGCTGTGCATCTGCATGGGGGGTGGGGGTTGTATCCCATAAAAAACTCCCCAGGCATTGAAATACTAGGACACTGAAGCCAGTTGCACTGTCCTCTCCTCAGTGATTAGCACAAACACAGCCTAAGCTCAGACTGGGCAAAGGGCTCTCTAGTCTTTGAACATTCTGATTGCTGTGCCTTGTTTTAAGCAATTGGAGGATTGTAGCTTTCTGTGACTTAGAAGCCAGGGCAAACTGGGGCTTCTCAGTCTGTGTGCCTGTGACTGGAGAGAAACTGTTTCTGGTTGGTCTGTCAAACAATCTATTTTTGCAGCCCAGTGGATTTTACTTACCCCAGACTGACACTGATTTTTGTCAGCTGGTTGCGGTGAATAAATCAGTGCAGCATTTTAAGGTAAATCAGTTTCTTGGGTTTTCCACAAACTACTGTCCCTTGTGAGAAAATTGTACACCCCCCTTTTTCCTCCCCTTCCCTTTCTTTCCTGGCTTTCTCTTGTTTCCGCCGGCCCTGCTCGGCCGGGCCTCCCCGGCCAAGGTCACTAGGGCCTGAACCAAACTACTGTTAGAGCCCTGTTACTAGGGGAAGGGGCAGACCAGGGAAAGGAGGAACCAAGATATTTGTAATAGTGTCTTTGGCCATGGCCCAGCTTAGCCACAATGTTTTGGCCGTGAGCCAACTATCTGCTTGGGTGAGCTTCTGCTTTGAAACAGCATTTGCTTTAAGGCAGGACAGTATAATTACTTATTAAGTTATAGTATAAGACAATAGATATGGAAATGCACCTTACCCATGTACCTAATACCCTTATATTAACCTCCTCCCTGAAAACAATCCCATAGGCATTAAAGGTAGTATAAGTATTAAGGAAATAAGAATTGTATTCTTGTGCTATGCTAAATAACATAAGCTGCATTAAGGTCTTTCAATATATATTAAGGTTACCTCTTATAATCCCATGTGTTTAGCACAATATAGAATTCTATATTCCCCTGTATAAACTAGTGTCCCTTAAGTGCCCCAGCCCTACCTAGCAACACCACAACAGGCTGCGAATTCCCTTGTATGGGCATAAACCATCTAACTTGAGACGTTAGGCCCACGAGTCTAAAGGCCAAACCACAGTCCTGGGGTATCATGCCTGCGTAAAAGGGCATGGCGAAAGTTCCCCTTTGGACAGTACCAACCACCAGTACCCCACCCGACCCATCCCGAATAAGGAGTTGTTTACCGTACCGGAAAGCTCCCCCCACTCAGAAATGACGCTTGTTGACTACTCAGGAAGAAACCCCTTACTCTATTATTGTGCTATGATGCGTTTGCGTTTGTGGTTTAAGACTTTAAAGTTCAAGACTTGTTTGTAACTCGGGGCCAATTACTTCGGTTCTTGGTCCCAATGCATTGGTGTGTGTAATTCCAATAAAACGGGCCTCAGGCTTGAGTCCATCTTTAAAGTTCCGCTTGGGAGTCTTTGTTCCTGATCGATCGAGAGACTGCGTAGGGGGTAACGTTCTTAACACCCTCTAAGAAAAATCAAATGTATGATGACATCATTAATCTCTGGTACTTCCAAATTAAACAGTTACCTTGAGTCACGAGTGGGTTCAGTTTTCACTTTCATTCACTGTCACAGACTAAGAGGAGTGAGATAAAATATTCTTCATGTGCAACTTATGGCCTGGTGCTTTCATTTTTAAGGTAGATTCAAAACTTGCAGTGGAACAAAATTAAAATAGTTATTAGCAAATGAGAGATGTGAGAAAGCAGCATCTGACAAAGGGTGTGGACTTGGTTCCCATTAATGTTTAAAGAGCCTTTATATTGAATCAGCTGTTGCCTACAGCATTTGGAATGTTGTAACACAATTTGCTGATTGTCCCGCAACTGGTTCTTGAAAATCTTTGATTCTGATTGGATGCAATGGGACTCGTTCAGGCCTGATCCAGCTCCCTTGGGGCCCCGGCAGCTGCTAAGCACAGCACCTACTCACAGTGCAGAAAACTGCATAGCCTCTTGAAACCTTGTTGTCACCTTCTAGTAGAGGAGGAAATCTTTGTATTTCAGGAGGCATATTGGTATCTGTGGGGATTCACTGAGGGGTGGTAATGTAAGAAGTTACAAAACAGCACTTCAACAGCGGGACGTAAGCTGTTGTGAAACTAGACCACATTTCGGTCAAGTATTTGCAGTTCCCATATCAAGACAGATGAAACTGTAATAAATGTTAAAGAAAGTTAAACTGTAACAAGAAAATGTAACATTAAAAAAAAAAAGTGCCCCATCCCCACTCTACTCCCCAAATAAAACAGCACAGAGCAGGTGGCTGACTCATGCCAGCTTATGTTCTATAGTTCCTGTGAGCAGAACGTTTGCAAAACTGTGTCAGTTCAGCCCAAGAGAGCTCTAGGAACAGAAGTGTAGTAACGTATTAAAATTACATCAAAGGCTTTGGGAAGCTTTAATGAGATCAGCCTATATTTATTTTCATGGTTAGGAGCAGAAATAATTTTTAAAATGACATCATGTCAGGAAAACCTTCTGGAACTAAAAGATTTGCACAAGATTGTCTCACTTATTGATTGTTGGTTTTTTTTTTTTTAAAGCTTATAATTGGTTGATTCTATAAAGCTGGCTCTTGATAGCTTGTGTTGGATCTGTGACTAAGTGAAAGGAGAGCCTGGGTTAATGCCCTACAGGAATGACACCCCCCCAAGCAGTAAGGAAGCAGTCCCTTGCAGTACAAAATGCTGATTTGATTTCTAAAAGGGGACTGGGGATAACCACAGCTTGGCTTAGCATGGGAGGTCTCTGCTTGGACAGTTTGTTCTCCCACTTCTGCTCTACTGACATCAGCAGAGTAGTGGAGTCAAAAATTGCCATGTAGATTGAAGAGTAGGATTTTGCTTTGTTCCCCCCTCCTCCTCCCTTCAGGCATCTACTGCTCTGGATACTTAATTTATAGGGGGTGGAGCAGCTCCTTCCACCACTAGGGAGATGGTTAATGCTATTTTCCTTTGAATTCAGTCTCCCTCTACTGGATTGCTGCAACATTGCACGCTGATCCCAATTTACTCTGTGGAGAGCAGACTTACCCCCTGCTCTCCATAACAGAGGTTTAGAGTGTGGGGATTTCGTCATGCTAACTGCTGGGAACTTAGCTGGATTCAATTTTTAGTAATATGAACCTGATGGCCTGTTTGTTTGTTTTTGTTTTTTAAGATGTAGCCTGATTTTAGGGTGTACTGATATTAATTTGGATAATATGGGAATTTATTAATAATTTTATTTGATTTAATTTAATTTATTATTAATAATTATACTTAATATTAATTAGTATGGGGTTTAGGCTTGCCAGTTTGATCAGAAGATAAAAGCTCTTGTCCCGAATCAGGCTCCACAGAATTTACAAAGGACCCTCGGGGGTACGATGGGAAGCTCACACTGAGACAGATATACTCGTAAAGACTTTTTATTAAAATCAATAATAGTAAGTAAATGGTAAAATAATCAGTTACAAAGTTACAATTGCATTACTGCTATTCAAAAGATACATATGATAAAATAGTAGTATATGTAACAAAGCTTTGGTTAATATACTCACACCCTTCCTTGATAACTTGGTGGTAAGAGACACAGGAACAGCCTCGTGGTTCAGGTTTCTCAATTCTTGAGTGAGGGATGCAGTGCTTGGAAGAATTTAATGCTAAAAGATGTCTAAACTAAATTAGGGTTTACTTGACTAACTTAAACTTAAAATCAAAGCCTAATAAAGAATAAAACGTAGGGAAACCAAGCTTAGCCTACTTCCTTTGAAACTTAAAGTTTAAGAAGAACAAGTATAGCCTACTGATAGTAGTAGTCATTGTAGATAGATAGAATAGATAGAGAATAAGTAAGAATAGAAAATGGAGTGAGAAATGGAGATGGAGTGAGAATGGAGTACTCTATCGAGGTGTGTCACCTCTTTTATAGGGCAAATGCCGGAAATCCTTCCTCCTATGCCCAAATTTCGTTCCTCACCCACAAAATGTTAGGGTACGCTTACCCCATAGGCTAATATGTATGTGCGTATTGATGACAGGTATGTACGCACATCAGTCTCTTGTAGTGTACTTGTTAAGTCTGTGGGTACAACACTGAAAACCCCCCTATGCCATTCTCCATTGTCTATTGGTCTAAATAAAAGGTTATAGACATAGGCGTGGGTACTTATCTATTTGGATAACAAGATATAGGTCAACTTTGCTTTCTGAGTAAAAGGTCTCAATATAGATATGCTAACTTTGCCTTAGCTTAACATACAGGATATGGCCTGTAGGTCTCTTGCATTACAGCCAAACTTACTTTAATATAAATCTGTAAACCTATTACAATAAACCAAATACTTAAACTATAAGAAAAGATATATCTATATCTATAAGCAAGCAGGTTAGTCCTATAGGCTACAAAGAGCAGCCTGTGGAATCTATGATCTGAATTTTGCATTGCTTGCAGTTCTGAGTGTCTTCACAGCCCACCCCAACTCATTTTATCACACCGTCCATTGGCTTTCCTCAGGCATGCAGCAGAGAATTCTAGTCCATACCACCTGCTTGCCTATGCTAGTGGACCAGCTCCCACAATACTCCTATAAACATTGCCCAGCCTGACCATCTGTTCCAGCCTTCTGCTGGTTTAACACCAGAGAGCAGAAGTAGCAACCTGTCTTTGTCAGCAGACCATTCAAACCAATGGAATCTGCAGGAAAAGGTAAACTTGAATTCCTCCATATGTATGCTAGAGCAATGGCTCTCAACCTTTCCAGACTACTGTACCCCTTTCAGGAGTCTGATTTTTTTGCGTACCCCCAAGTTTCACCTCACTTAAAAACTATTTGCTTACAAAATCAGACCTAAAAATACAAAAGTGTCACAGCACACTATTACTGAAAAATTACTTACTTTCTCATTTTTACCATATAATTATAAAATAATTGGAATATAAATATTGTACTTACACTTCATTGTATGGTATATAGAGCAGTATAAACAAGTAATTGTATGAAATTTTAGTTTGTACTGACTTCGCTAGTGCTTTTTATGTAGCCTGTTGTAAAACTAGGCAAATATCTAGATGAGTTGATGTACCCCCTTGAACAGGGGTTCTCAACTGTTTTCTTTCTGAGGTTCCCCCAAACATACTATAAAAACTTCACGGCCCACCTGTGCCACAACAACTGGTTTTCTGCTTATAAAAGCCAGGGCTGTCGTTAATGGGTAACAAGTAGGGCAATTGCCTGGGGCCCCACGTCACAGGGGACCTCGCGAAGCTAAGTTGCTCAGGCTTTGGCTTCAGTCCCCGGTGGCAGGGCTCAGGGCCACGGGCTTCAACCCCATGCGGTGGGGTTTCAGCTTTCTGCCCTGGGTGAGTCTAACACTGGCCCTGTTTGGAGGACCCCCTGAAACCTATTAAAGGCCCCCCAGGGATCCCCGGACCCCTGGTTGAGAACCACTACCCTAGAAGATTTCTGTGTACCCCAGGGGTACACATACCCCTGGTTAAGAACCACTGTGCTAGAGCAAGCTGCCACCTTTGTTAGGCTTTTGGCACTTCCTTACAAAGTTGCAAGGGGGGGCTGTTAATGCATGCCAGTGGCAGTGCAAATAGCTGTGATCCTGCAGGAAGAGCCCCATGTGTGACGTAGGACTATAGTTAGGGTGACCAGATAGCAACTGTGAAAAAACAGGACAGGGGGTGGGGGGTAATAGGCACCTATATAAGAAAAAATCCCCAAAACTGGGACTGTCCCTATAAAAATGGGACATCTGGTCACCCTAGCTATAGTGGCTGTGCAAGTATTTTCACACAGGGCATTTTAGAGCAAGAAAAAATTCCCAGACACTAGTGCTTAAGCTCAAACTTTGTAGTTTCCTGAGAGTTCAACCTCTGCTTTAGTGGGCGACATTCCTCTGTCCCTTCGTGATGATTGTGGACTGAATCAGGAGTGAATAACTGAAGAAGCAAAATTTTTCACCCCACAAAGGTTTCTTGAGGTGCTAATGCCTCATTTAGAATTTTGGAATCAGACTGGGACTTGTTCTATAGCCTCTACCATTCCTTGGGGCAAGACAAGGAGTTTCTCCTGAGTGTCTCCTACAACAGGAGTTACAGCTTCATGTCAAACATCCAGGCCTGTTTGACATCCGAACCCAAGCCAACTTGTTAGGGAGTATTCTAAATTATAATGCTCTAACCAAAAGGGGAAGGAATCTCTTCAGTGAACTTCTTAATGTCGTCATGTTTTCACTGTTATATTAAATCTAAAGTTATCAGTTTATATTTTTCTAGTACTGCTGAGCTCCTAAACAAACCTTTTGATTTCAGGACCAAATTAGCTGCAAGTGATGTCCTTGCATAATTTCAGTCAGTCCTCTTGCTTTGGTGTAAGGTGCCAGAAAACCCTAAATCACATCTGGAACACCCCCCCCCCCCCCTATTTTTTTTAAACCATAGTAATATCATTCATGTTCTCTTGAGTGGGACTGTTATTTGCTGAGGCACTGAAGGATTCATCGAAATTGAACAATATTTTCTCAGTCCAGCTGTTTGATGTAGGATGAGCTCTCCACTTAACAGGCAATCTTTCAGGCTGTTGTTTTGTTGTGAAGCCAGGAAGTATTTTTTCCAACTTTGGAGGACAGAGGTCAACACAGATTTTCCTTCAACAGCTTAAATGACAAAAGATAATGTAAACTTGGAGCCTTAGACAGTCTTATGCCTAAGGAGAAAATTAAACACTTTCCTTTCTTCTGGACCAGTGTCACCTGAGATATATGAATTCTAAATGTTATACAAATGGTACCATAGGAATTTCAAGGGATTTTTCTCTCTATTCTCTATCAGTTTATGTATTTTTAAATATAAATTTATGGGACCATGTAGGAGCCCTCCCTGTTTCCTTTTGGAAATTAAGGCTGGTGGGACCAGTAGCAGTTCCCTGCGCACAAAAATGGCAGTTTGCAAACATTGGAATCTTCCCCATAGACAGAGGAAACACTGGATTTTGGTGAAACGAAGTCCAACCCTTCGACATGGATCCTCCTAGGAATTCATTATTTTTCTAGCTTAAAATCTCAGAACGCTACAAGATGATTTGGGGGACTGTGTCTGGATCTCCACCAGATTCATTCTACATGCTTGTCAGACATTCTCCAATTTCTAAAGGATGACCTTCATTAAAGATTAAGCCTCTGTTACCTAAAGGTTCAGCCCTCTGTTTTGTTTTGTTTTATTCAAGATATCTACTATCAGTCTTCTGCTACACACTCCTCTCCCATTTCTCCATGGTTCTCTCAGAAGAGACATTGTCCAGAACCTAAGACTAGTAGAGTGTTTCTATTAAATTAGAGAACTTCTACAAATTTTCAATACATAAGCATTCTTCTGCAGTGTTTTGCAACCTGAACAATACAGCATCCTACTATAAGAAACGGAAACTGTCAAGTAAAAGTGACAAGACGTCCATTGTTTGCACTGAAAGAGTGCAGTAAACTAGAAAAATGAAAATTTTAAAATCTAAGGTGGTGGTTGCAATATAGGTAAGATCACCTAACAAGTTTCAATATGAATTTGAATCTGAGATCACCTCTACTTTTATGCTACCATTCACACTCTAGGAAAAAAGAAAGTAGTGTCACAATATTATAGATATTTAAGCTAAGATTTTGGAAAGTGACACTTGAGTTTTAGGTGCGTCCATTCCTGGGGGCCCAAAGTGAGACACTTTAAAGAGGGGTTTTCAGAAAGTACTGACTGATCACCATTTTAAAAACCCCTTTAAGGCACCACCCTTAAGGTATTCCTTTGTGCATCCAAAATAAAATCTCAACCATGATATTTATAAACGGACTTTTGTTGAGGTTTGGGAAGGCAGAACTTGACAAATAGTGCTGTACCTGCCAAGATAGGTCTGCTATATCTGTGACTAGTCTTACTTTTTAGAACAAATTCATCATTGCTGTGCCGCTGCTACTTTAAAAGAAATGTACAAATGTTTTGCTCATGCGCAAACCGACAATAACAAATGATTCTATTATCCATGTTAGAGAAGTACTAACTTGATTCATGGTATTGATTTGTTACTACAATGCCCTGTTGCTGAACTTTTAATTTCTCTTTTCTCAAGATGAAACATGGTCTAGAACAGGGGTTCTCAAACTTCATTGCACTGCGACCCCCTTCTGACAAGGAAAATTACTACACGACCCCAGGAGGCGGAACTGAAGCCTGAGACCTGACACCTGGAGCAGGGAGGGGCAAACCCTGCCCAAGTCCTTTGGCCCCAGATGGGACACCTGTAACCTGAGCCCCATCATCCAGGGTTGAAATCCTTAGGCTTCAGCCCTGGGCAGTGGGGCTCGGGCTTCGGCTTTGGCCCCAGGCCTCAGGAAGTCTAACGCCAGCACTGACAATCCCATTAAAAAGGGTTCGCGACCCACTTTGAGGTCCCGACCCATAGTTTGAGAACCGCTGGTCTAGAATGTTGTTGGCAAAGTCCACAATTTTCAAACTTGACATCTATAAGCCAAAAACTAATGCAAAGTCCAAGAGTTTTTTGAGCCCCTGTCTAGAAATTGATCATCAAGACTCCTGAAGAGTGGTAATCTGATTAGTTTTGTTAGAATAGCTGGTCATTTCATTCATAGATTGAAATTAGAGCTACATGTTTGTAGTACAGTATATAAAAGGTTTTCAAATATTTCATGTTTATGTCAATACCTTAAAGTGACACAATTTCAGAAAATGAAAGACCATGTGATAAAACACTGGGGACAAGACCTCTTTCTACTAGAAAAAAATGACTTTTTAGCACAGTCCTGATGGTTGGTGACATTAAAAAATGGTGTAGAGAGGATGATGCCCAGGACTGTCCCATTTCTTTTGTGCCAGATGATTGCTCAAATAATCCCTCCATAAAACCTGCTTCTATGAAGGCTTTTAACTCTAACTACATACTTGTTAAGGAGGTTTAAACAAATGACTGAGATTTGCCTACTATATCTGATGTCCACTGCATTGTTACTTAAGATGGGGCAGGAGGGAGGAAAGCTAAATTGCAGTCAACAGACCTAGGCTTTTATTTTAGGCAAATTCATCCATCTTTCTCTCTAGAGGAGTTCTGTTGTCAGTCTTTCTAGATTAGGTATGTTGCCAGATGCTTTATAATCAGCATGGCTAATTTGCAGATACTGCCGGTCTCTCATCATCAGGTAGCCACACCAACTTTTTCTCTTTGTTTGGTTTTGCCACTTAATCTGCCTTTCCTGCTCTTACTCTAATTTCATTGTTTTATAAAACAGGGCTTGTAAAAGCCATTTGGTCTAGTGACAAAATGCCCCCTTCTGCCACCCCCCCTCAAAAAACCTCTCAACAAAGCTGTGCTGGCAAAATCCCCAGTGTAGATGCAGTTACGCTATAGATGCAGTTTCATTTGCTGGTAGAAAGCATCTTCACGAGGAGAGTTTGCTGGTACACCTCTACCTGATATAACGCTGTCCTCGGGAGCCAAAAAATCTTACCATGTTATAGGTGAAACTGTGTTATATCGAACTTGCTTTGATCCGCCAGAGTGCGCAGCTTTACTGTGTTATATCTGAATTCGTGTTATATCAGGTCGCGTTATATCGGGGTAGAGGTGTATAACTATACTGGCAAAACCTTTCTAATGCAGCCAAGGCAGAACTTGCATAGTGGCTGTCCTCCGATTCCAGAAGTGCCCCATCAACTGCATTTCAGAACACAGCTCTTCCAGGAGATAAGACTATGGGACGGTGCAAAGATTTTGAGGAAGGACTTGTGTGAGTGGCTGAATGTGAGGTCATAACATTACAAAGATGAGCCCCTGCTTTGACCATTCAGGCTGCTGATTTAGGAGTGACCCTTCTGGATTGAGTGATTGCAGAGACTTCAGGGCTGAATGATTCATATGAGGGTTGGTACAGCCTCCAGTGTGGTAGGGTGGCTGAACACCTCTGGCTGGGATTTCTGTGTGTAACTCCAGCTATTGTTTTGGAAGCTGTCCAAAGGGGTGGAATCAACGGGGTCCTGAGATGGGTTGGGAAGATGCAAAAAGAATGTATGGGAGGAGTTTGGGGAGGGCATGCCAACCAGTTCTGTATCTGCTGCGGGGTGGTGGTGGTGAGGAGCGAGCACGCATGTATTCTGCCTTCACCGCGAGTAGGGACTTCAACATCTCTGTTTGCTCCTCCATCACTTTTATCATCGGCTCCTGGCCCTGTAAAGTACGCTCCTGGCTCTCCTTCCTGTCCTGCCTATCTAGTTTATGATTTTCATTTACAGTGTCTCTCCATGTCCTGTGTTCTTGCTTTTCTGCATCTGAGGATTGCAGCACCTCTCGAAACATGTTCTTCTCTGCAGGGCTTTGGAACTGTGTTCCGGCTCCGCTCCAGCTCCAGGCAAAAACCTGCAGTTCCGCTGCTCCAGAGCTGCTCCGCGCTCCAGCTCCGGGCTCCGCTCCAAAACCCTGCTCCTCTGTCATTTCCTTATCTGGCAGAGGCGCTCTGCCTGTGTGTAGGGGGATCCCCAGAAGACCACATCTGCTGAAGCACAAAAAACAATAAACAGAAGCATGATTGTTAGCGCACTCATGGCATCGAATCATGATAGTAAAATACACCTCTTTTAAAATACAAATCAGTTTCTCGCTGTCTCTTGGCCAATGCACAGCTCAGCATATGCCCTAAACATGGTGAGTTCGGCCCAGGGAATGCTCAAGATGGGGCAAAGGGTCTAGGCAGTTTTTTAAGGAGATCACTGCAAGTGACTAGGGACAGAATTGTAAATTCTGACACCATTTTCCACAGGTGGGGGTTATTGAAGCCGATATCTCACTCCTGAGGATAAGCAAGGATGCAAAGCGCATCTACTGCATGTGTGCGGCTTCAGAGCAGGTCCCTATGCTGCTTGACTATGTGCCGCTTTGGTCCCTGCACAAGTGATTGTTGCGAGAAAGTGTCTTACAGCAGGGGAAGGACAAAGCAGCCTGCCAAGGAACCTTCAGCAGAGTATTGGCAAGTACCTCCAGGAAAGTTTCCTAGAGATCTCTGTGGAGGATTCATGTGAAATCTCGGTGTGCATTAACATACTGTTCCACCCCTCTGTGTAACTGCATAGGGGAATGTAGCAGACACAGCTGCTCGTTTATATTTCTAGCCCTGAACCCACTTCTAGCATATAACAAAGAAAAGGACAGCTTTACCTCATATAACCGAGCAGCATCAACTCAAAAAGATCACTTACCAGAGCTTCCCTCTCCTGCATCATGTGCACCAGAGACGGAGTGCTTGGACTGGCTCGAACCCTCCTGGGTCAAGAAGTAGTCCTGGCTTGCAATGGTACCAGATGACCCTGTCTCATCTTGTCCTCCAACTTGATCTCCTCATTCACAACTTCATCCTCGATATGGAGTCCACTGTATCCAGTCCCCCCCGAGGTATCTACAGGACTCTTGGCAGTGGAGGTGGGGTCGCGGCCGAGTATAGTGTCCACCTCCCTATAGAAGTGGCAGGTCTTTGGCACAGCACCAGAGCGACGGTTTGACCCCTTGCCTTCTGGTGTGCCTGCCTCAGCTCCTNTATTAACATACTGTTCCACCCCTCTGTGTAACTGCACAGGGGAATGTAGCAGACACAGCTACTCGTTTATATTTCTATCCCTTAACCCACTCCTAGCATATAACAAAGAAAAGGACAGCTTTACCTCATATAACCGAGCAGCATCAACTCAAAAAGATCACTTACCAGAGCTTCCCTCTCCTGCATCATGTGCACCAGAGACGGAGTGCTGGGACTGGCTCGAACCCTCCTGGGTCAAGAAGTAGTCCTAGCTTGCAACGGTACCAGATGACCCTGTCTCATCTTGTCCTCCAACTTGATCTCCTCATTCACAACTTCATCCTCGATATAGAGTCCACTGTATCCAGTCCCCCCGAGGTATCTACAGGGCTCTTGGCAGTGGAGGTGGGGTCGCGGCCGAGTATAGTATCCACCTCCCTATAGAAGTGGCAGGTCTCTGGCACAGCACCAGAGCGACGGTTTGACCCCTTGCCTTCTGGTGTGCCTGCCTCAGCTCCTTTATCTTCACACAGCACTGATGCGTGTCCCGTTCGTAGCCCTTATCCAATGTGCCACGAGAAATCAGACCATAAATACCTAAGTTCCTATGGTTGGAGCAGAGCTGGGACTGCACAGCCTCCTCTCCCCACAGAGCCAGCAGATCCAACAACTCAGGTGTCCTCCAAGTAGGAGAGGTTTTGCTGCGTGGAGCTGCCATGGTCAGCTGGGAAGATGTGATGTGAGCTGTCCCTGCTGTGCAAAAAGGAAGTGGAATTTCAAAAATTCCAGGGCCTTTAAAGAGGGAGGTCTGGATGCCTATGTACCTGGATGCAGGGCAGTGGAGTTCGAACTGCTGACCAGAGTGGTCAGGATGGGCATTGTGGAACATATCCTGGAGGCTGTTTACAGCAACATAACCAACCACAGCGTGTCTGCACTGATGCTTTGTTGATATAACTTTGCCTCAAAAAGCTCTGCGCCTCTGGTTGAGGTGGTTTTATTTTGTCAGCAAAGCAGGAGAGTTTTGTCGGCAGAAAGAGCATTGTTGTGTGTACACCTCTGCTATTTTGTCGACAAAAGCTGACTTTTGTCTAAAAAATTCTGTAGTGTAGACAAGGCCACTGCTGGATCAGTGCACTCCATGGCTTTCAATCCAACAACTTTCACTAGCATGAAATCCACTTAAAGAAAAGTGGCCATATTGGATGTCTATTTTTAGATGTCTCAACTTAGTTATGAGGCGAGCTGTGAACTCCTTGTGTCCTGTCCAAGGAATAATTTTTCTATCTTAAATCCTTTCTGTTTACAAAGTGTGTGTACTTGTACTTTGTCCTTCTGATCAGGTTCAGATAGACCCCTTGCGGAAAGAAGACTCTGAGTGACTTCCAATATCATGTTTGTTCAGTTGGCTTGTCAAAACAATTTTCCTGTGCTGCCTTCACCAGAGTAGGACCAACTCAGCATGAAGACAAAAGCTGTTCTCCATCTGCTTAAAACTGCAGTCGTTAATTATAAGCTGATGATAGAAACTAACTTTGATTCAAGACTGATTGTTCCCTGTAATTCAGACAGCCATGGTAGAAACACCAATAGTTTGTAGCTAACTGATTGGAAAAAAATGGGAGTTGGAATTGAGAGATCTGGGTTCTCTATCCAACTCAATCACAATGATTCTGTGGCTTTCGGCAAGTTATTTAAACTCTGCTTTTGGCTCCTCTGTGTGTAAAAGGGAATCATGCAGAGATGTTGAGCTTTAAATTAATGAATGTAAGCATTTTAATATCCTCCAAATGGCAGGTATTCTCTAAGGCCTTGTCTACACTAAAGGGAAAAGTCGATCTAAGCTATGCAATTTGAGTTACGTGAATAGCGTAACTCAAATCGACGTAGCTTAGATCTACTTACCGGGGGTCCACACTACAGGATGTCGACTCGAGAGCGATTGGTGGTTGATTTAGCGGGTCTTCACTAGACCCGCTAAATCGATCGCCAATGCATCGATTGCTGCAGCGTCGAGCCCGAAGTATTCCTGTTATAGGCCTGGGATGATTTTTTTAAAGTACAATTTATGAAGTTGCAATTGACTGCTCCTCAAATTCACAAAATTATTGGGATTTCAGATATTGTGCCATCAACTAAAGAGGCGTACTCATTTGAGGGGAGGGAGGGGGAGAGATTAGTAAAGGGTTGTAATAGGGATCCAGTCCAACTCTCATTGGAGTAAGTGATAAAACTCCCATTCCACTGAGGCAAATCAGGCTATAAAACATATCCATCCTGATGAGCCAGTGCTGCCTCATGCACTCCCCACCCCCATGTTCCCTGGACCTAGAATGGTGCAGTAGAGACCCCCTCCCCTCTCTGAGGTCACTAGGACCTTGTGGTGTCCCTCCTTGTATCCCACTTGTGTGGGCTTGGAGAAGAAAGGAACCCTGGGGAAGAACAAATGAGCCAATCCCAAAGACCAGAGAAACTCCACCCAGCACAAATGCAAAAAACAGCCTCATCATGGACCTTAACACTATCCTCAGAATCTTGCTTAGAAGGTTCATTTTCCTCTGATTGGCTGCTGGCTCCAGCCCCTTCCTTTAGTTTCTCTCCAGGCTCCTCCGCATCACCCAAAAACTAGTTAGTTAAAATAAACATACACAAAGGGCGGGGGGGAGGGGGGGAAAGATTGTGGAACTAACTAATGTGATTCTGGCAAACATTGTGTTCACTCTGCTTATGTGTTATCTCCCTCCCCCCCCCCATCCTGTCTACTGGATTGTAAACCATTATTTATTTGTATTCCTGTAGCACCTAGGAGCCTCAGTCATGGGCCAGCACCCCATTGTACTGGGCGTTGGCAAACACAGAACAAAGACACTTAGAACTTACAATATAAGAATGAAAGGAGACAACAGATGGATACAGACACACAGGGGAATACAAGGAAACAGTGAGACGACGCTGGTCATCATGATAGGCAGTGGTCTTGGCACACCAGGTGCCTAACTGTTGTCCAGTTTGGGGCCCTTGGACCTCTAAGCGAGACCACAATTCAGATGAGTGCACTTTATTCTAATCTCTTGCAACTGCACAAACTCACCTGGGGAAGTGGAAATGGTACGATCAGCTGTCTGGAGCCCAGTGTCGGGAGAGAATAAGGAGGTGCAATCCAAGAAACCTTTGGCAAGAACACAATAGAATCTGGCTGATAACCCCTTGGTCCCAAATAGCTGGAACATATTGACATCTGGGGCATGCTGCATTGTCACAGGCTTTGGGGGAGGCAAGAACATAGTGAGTGGTATTTAGGGGGGATGAGTATTTCTTTCTTGGCTGTGGCTTGAGGCTAGATATCTGGACTTGCAGATATTTATATGGACTGCATGATACTCATCAGAATCAGAGCACTGGACTAGTGTCTGTTGTAGAAATCAAAATAAAATAACTGCACAGAAGGCATCTCAAAGCATTTTCCAGTACTGAATTAGATCCAGCTAATGGCTAATGCTGAGTATGTGGGCAAGCCAGCAGCTCTTTGGTGTTTGAACTAGGGATGGTCCTTAATTGTAGAATTCTTATCTGCAAATATGTGTGTTTAAAGTGAAGCATGTGCTTACAAGCTGTGCTGGATGGGGGTCAGACTGCTGGGTACTTTGGAAGGTGGAGCCCTTGGTGCACTGTAGGGCAGTGAGTTTTCCCGTGATGCTGTATGGCCTTTGGTTTTACAGGTGTCACTTGGATTGCCAAATGACACAGAAGGAGTTAAAGCTCAGCTAAAATGCCATGGAGGAGAGTGCAAAATGGGTCCCTTCTTAGTTGTGCAAAGCTCCTTACTGCTGTCTAGACTTACCAGAATTAAAAGTAGTGTTCATATTTGCTGTTCCTTTGACTTGATCAGAACATAACTGCCCTAGGTTTGGAATAGCCAGTTTACATAAGGCTTACCCTTGCTTGACTAAATTATCTACTGAACAATTTAAATTGCTGGAAATGCCATTGTGGATTTTAATGCCAAATTAAACATGTCTCTTGACTTTGGATATCTAATCCAGTCTCTTGCAGAATTCTGCCAAATCCTGTCAGAAGTTGAGCCTTTAATCAGTCCAGTGGAGTAACTGACACTGAAAAGTCTAGAGTCAAATGACATCCTTTAAGATGTTTGAAAGTGCATGAGTGTGTATGTGCTGGTTTTGGCTTAGCAGCTTTAAAGTGACCACTCTCTAAGAGCAGGTTTCTTGTAAATTTCAATTCCCTGGCTGGCTGTTAGAATAGAGCAGCAAAAGAGAGTAGAAAGACTTCATCGTGTACTCTCAAAGCAAAAGTGGATGTATAACTTTAGAGTCTCGGGCTTGGTGTCCTTTTAAAAAAAAAAAATGAATGAGGGTGGTTTTGGGTTTTTTTTTTTAGGTCCACCCAAATGTCCCTGTGGAAGGCTGCATTGGCATCTTTCTGGAGCATAAGGACTGTACCTAAGGGTTTGTCTACACTGACACTTAGTCGGCAAAAGTTTTGTCGTTTAGGGGTGTTAAACCGCCCCCCACCCCCGAATGATTGAAGTTTTACCCACAAAAAGCGCTGGTATGAACAGAGCTTTGCCGGCAGGAGCGCCCTCCTGCTGACAAAGTCGCTGCCGCTCGTGGGGGGTGGAAGTTTTTTGTCGGCAGGAGACCTCTCTCCTGCCGACAAACAGCAGTTACACTGCGTGCCTTTTAGCGGCACGACTGTAGCGGCACAGCCGTGTCTCTAAAAGCCTCGTAGTGTAGCCATAGCCTAATTTACATACAAGTTAGCTGTGTAGAAACTGCTAATTCTTAATACAGAGGTGTGGGCTCTGAGACTTCAGGCCCCTGCATGCAATGCTTGTCTTGATTTAGAGTATTAAAGATTGATCGGTAAAATTTTCTGAGGTGAAAAACGGAGTGTCCTGTGGGCTGAATTTAAAGTACTCTGTGGTCTAACCTTGAGTACGCGAATAGGAGGGGCTGTGTCTAATGGGAGTCCAAAGGCATGATAACACCAAGGCTATTGTGAGAAACAGATAAAAAATAAAACAGCCCTTAAGGTTTAGGATGCCCCTTAGAGGGACCCAGCCATACACCAGGAGTAGCAGTGACTAGGACGGCAATCTGATCATTGGTGGAACAAAGACAAGGGAACCTTTTGTTTTGATTTTTCTTTGTGGATGGTGATGTGCATGAACAGTGAGGTTAGGGTGAGGCTGGGGAAGTTGGCTCTTTCTTCTCTCTTATACTAGACCAGGGGTTCTCAAACTTCATTGCACCGCGACCCGCTTCTGACAGGAGGGGGGACTGAAGCTGGAGCCTGCCCAAGCCCCGCCACCCCAGGGGTGGGGGGAGAGGAAAGCCAAATCCCCACTTCCTCAAGCCGGGGGGGCCAAAGCTGAAGCCCAAGGTCTTCAGCCTCAGGCAGGGTGCCTGTAACCTTAACCTGAAGCGCTTGGGCTTGGGCTTGGGCTTTGGCTCTGTGCCCCCGTAAGTCTAAGCCAGCCCTGGCGACCCACTTTGAGGTGCTGACCCACAGTTTGAGAACCGCTGTACTAGACCATACCTTTTAATCCATTCTCAAAGGTGGAGTGCTACACTGGATTAGGTTGACGTCCCTCCTTCTGTGTATGTGAAAGGGTCACTACAGGAGTGTGGGGAGGTTGGTTTGGATTGTTGAGGAAGGACTGATTCCCTATGTGGATGGAGCAATTAGGGAAGAAGAAATTAAAATACACCTCTACCCCGATATAACGCTGTCCTCGGGAGCCAAAAAATCTTACCGTGTTATAGGGGAAACCGCGTTATATCAAACTTGCTTTGATCTGCCGGAGTGCACAGCCCCGCCCCCCCCGGAGCGCTGCTTTACCGCGTTATATCCGAATTCGTGTTCTATCGGGTCGCGTTATATCGGGGTAGAGGTCTACTGGGGTTGGAAATGCCCTGTTCTTTAGCTTCAGGAGGTGGGGAATAGGATGGAACTGTTAAACCTCAATGAGGTGGTGGGGTGTCAACATGTTGTTCTGTGGCTTTGGGTTGGGAACCCTACAGGATCTGGGGCTTGTTACAGCAGGGTGAGATTGATGAGTAGTGAGAGGCTGTATTTGGTACTGTGTCCCCCTTAAGGAAGGCAGTGGTTCTCAAATTACTTGATCGCACTCCCCTTCTTTGTGTTTGTAGTAATTTATCCCTCTTCCCCCACCACACAAGTACATATACTGATAAAAAAAATCACTAGGCATCTCTCACTAACTATTAAAAACAGTAAGGCATTGATTCAAACAGAGCCAACAAGCCACTGTAATAAGAGCAAAAGCAAAACTATGATTGTGATCAATGCTTACAATTAAATGTGCACGCGGTGTCGTAGCAAACAGGTTAACGTACAGATGGCAGCGACTTTGTATAATGCTATTGCAAGTTTAACAGAAATCGATCAAAATGCACAGCACCATCTGAGGACCTGAGATGTCTGGAGGAACCAGCTTTGCTAGTTATTCATTTCTGTGGGTAAAATGCGCGCAGTAAATTTTTTCCCTAAAGCTTTGCATTCTCTCTCTCCCCCCCCTCCCCCCCCACTGAATACATTCCATGCACCCTGGGGGGCTGACCCCCAGTTTGAGAGCCTCTGCTATAGAGGAAGCATGTGTTTGGCCTCCACTCAAAAGCTACAGCCTTGATGTTGACAGTCCTTGACTTTCATTGCTAATCAAGGTTGTGATGAGATGCCAAATATCTCAGTCTCCACCTTCCTTGACCCTTATCAATTTGTACTGACCTGGGTGTGGCCCAAAGACTGCATTTGTTGCATTTAGTCTGTTTTCTCCTGGCAATATATAAAGATCAGGTTCTGTCAACTGCCTTTGATACTGTGGGTCTTCAGGTTGTGTTGACAGACATCTCATCTCTGGAGATGGGGGAGTAGGGCTGCTGTGACACGGTTTCATTCTTTCCTCTGAGAGCTCAAATGGTAGTGTCATGTATCTGTTCTCCTGCCCCAGGGCTCTGAATTGCCAGGACCATCCTACCTGAGACTCTCTCTTTTATGCCATACTGCCACAGCTTATATCAGTGGAGGAGCTTAAGCTGGAGCTCCCTTGGAATAGAAGAGAGGGAGCTGCTGACAGGTGTGCTCTGAAATTCACTCTCCCATCCAAGGTCTGGAAAGACTTTCTTTTGAGGATGTTAAATCTACTACATACTTTGGCCTTGTTGGCAAGCTGATTATCTAGAGATTCCATAAGAGTTTGATACTTATTAGCCAGCATTGGTCTTACAAAATGTGCTTTTGCTCTCCTATTGGAATCTCTCAGTTTAGGCACAGAACGTACAACAGTCCTATACATGGAGGAGAGCAAGATGCTTTCATTGGTATAGCCTGAGGTTGGAGATGATATCTTTGTCCTTCATCTCTAAGGAATCCCTTCGCTACTAGTGTATATATAGTACATCTGAGTCAGGGACTTTTTTTGTTCTCTGTTTGTACAGTGGGGTTCTGGTCCATTGCTAGGACTCCTAAGCACTACAGAAATACAAATAATAAATAATATGGCACTTTTCATCCATAGATCTCAAAGTTGAGTAAGTATCACCCTTCACATTAGGCAGGGAAATATAGATAAAGTGACTTGCCAGAGATCAACATTGTGAGTCAGTGGCAATGCTGGGAATAGAAAATTGGTCTCCCAACTCAGATTTATGCTGTGTGCTCTGGGCCATGGTAGTTTCCTGCTTAGGATCAGATTTTAACACTCTATAGAACAGACTTTTTGGTGAAAAATTTGGACTTCAGATGTCCTGAAACAAGCCTGAATTTACAGAAAACTGACAGCCAAAATTCCTCTGTTCCTTTTAATTGACTTTCATTCTGGCCATTTGCTGTGCACTTCTGTGCACTATACCCTAGTTTAGTTTTCATTAGTTAGAGATATGCTGCGGCACAATAGTCTCCTACCATCCCTTAATTATCTTTCCCTGAGGCAGAAGTATTCAAGCTTGGCTACAGATGCCTTATAGTTTAGCTTGAAAACATTGTCAAAATGGGTAGAAGGTCAAACCTTAAGATCTGGTTGACTGAGTTGACATATTGGCAGCAAGGCAAAAATGTTTTGCTTGAACTTCATGGACAGTTGTGTGTAGATGGTTGAGATACACTGTGGTGTCTGTCGCTTCAAGGGAAATCTGTTTTGTTTCTTTCCATAGTCCCAGAATTGTCTATTTAAAAAGTCATCTGGGTCACTTTGGTAGTTTAAACTTTTCCACTGCAAAATACTGATGACTTTTTTTCATCCTCAGCTTGATGTATACAACACATGTTAACATTGTTAACTTGGTGTGTCTCCTTTTGGTGCTGACCTTCTGCATGCCTTAGATGGGAATTTTAAGTGCCTCTTGAATTATATTGCTAATCTCAATGGGAGCTGTTTCTGAATGATTTGAGGAAAGAGGATTTTGAATACAACTTGCCTCTTTCAAAGTCGCTGAAACGTGGTGATTGTAAAGCATTTTGAGCTCACTGGTCAGAAAATCCTATATCCCTAGGGGAAAGCTGCTGATTGGAGGGAGGACCTCCTTGTCTAATTTGTCCATAATGCTGGGACAGTCTTCCCTACTCATGTGATAATTGCTATGGATTCTTCCATCACTGCATGTGTTAAGATCTTCAGCATCAAAGTGCACCTAGCATCATACAGGTTTGTTACATAAGAGTGGCCACACTGGGTCAGACCATAGGTCCACTTAGCCCAGTATCCTATCTTCCAGCATTGACCAGGGCTAGATAGGAACTGGCAGCAGTCCCAGCTGCTGAAAGTCAGAGGTTTAGGAACACTTGGAGCAGTTTTGTGAGATCCCTTTGTTGCTCTTTACAGTCAGCTTTGGACTTAACTATCTTGAATAATTTTGTATCATCAGCGAACTTTGCCTCCTCACCATTCACCCCCTTTTCCAGATCACCTATGAGTATGCTGAACAGCACTGGTCCCAATACAGATCCTTGGAGGACCTTGCTATATATCTCTCTCCATTGTGAAAACTGACCATTTATTCCTACCCTTGGTTTCCTATCTTTTAACCAGTTACTGATCCATGAAAGGTCCTTCCTCTTATCCCTTCTCTGCTTACTTTGCTTAAGAGCCTTTGTGGGGAAAGCAAAGGCTTTCTGAAAATCTAAGTACACTACGTCCACTGGATCACCCTTGTCAATGTGCTTGTTGACCCCTTTTAAAATAATTCTAATAGGTGGGTGAGACATGATTTGCCCTTTACAAAAGCCTTATTGACTCTTCAACATATCATTTTCGTCTATGAGCCTGATCATTCTGTTCAAGTCAGGAAAGAGTACATCCTACTGAATCACCGGTAACTCTTCCTGCAGCATTCTCGAGGTGTCTCATCCATGTAGTGACCTACCAGGACTTTGCTTAGCTAGCAAGGTCTAAGAGCTAATAATATGGCGGCAGGCCAATAAAAATACTGCTCAAAATATCTTGAAATAGAATTCTAATTGCAAAATGATCTAGGGACAGGAAGTGAAGAAGAACATCATATCCCATTAAATCAGCAGAGTAATTCATGGACACTGAGTATATATCTACATTGCAATTAGAAACCTGTGATTGGCCCATGCCGGCTGACTTGGTCTTGGCTAAGGGGCTGTTTAATTGTAGTGTAGACATTTTGGCTTGGGCTGCAGTTGAGCTCTGGGATCCTCCTACTTCTCAGGGTCCTAAAGCCCGGGCTCCAGCCTGAGCCCAAATGTCTACTTGACACCATAATTAAACAACCCCTTAGCCAGAGTCCTGCGACCGCAAGTCAGCTGGCACGGGCCAGCTGTGGGCTTTTAATTGCAGTGTAGACATACCCTGAATCTAGTTACTTATCCTGGAATTTTGCCAGGGTACTGGCAAATGTAATGAGAATTTTTTGAGAGAATAACAAGTTTTAAATTGCCTTTAATCTTGAGTAGAAGGTGGAAAATAAGATTGAAAAACTATGACTCAATGTAAAATTAGAAAATGTTCCCCAACCTTATGAAATTCATGTGGTAACTTGAAAGAAGATGATCATATTTTGTGGGGGAGCTTATAGCTACTGTATTGTAAAATAACGTGCTTTCATAATCGGGTCTACAGATCCTTCAGTGGGTTTTCAGTCTCTTTGCAAGTCTGGGAGCAGAACCAGACCTGGGAGTCATTGGCCCAGCCACTGAAATGCCTGTCAGTTTGCTCTGTCTCCACAGCTGCAATTGACAGGCAGACCTCCCTCTGGGAGAGCATCCTTTCATCTGTCTTCTTGGGGTTCTTCCTCCCCTTTCTCCTCTGCTAATGGCTATTGAGTTTTTATGCAGCTTGGCCTTAAACTATCCTTTTGGTTGCTAAAGGAGCTTCATTGCTCAGGTCCTGCAGCAGTTCAACTCACCTGCAGCCCCCAAAAGGGTGACTGAGTAGTGGACAGATGGGAAAGCATAGGGTAAGAAAATCAGTGGCTCTTGTTCCTCTGCTTTCCAGGAATGCACAGGGGGACTTAGCCTGTTTTGCTCTCTGGGAGAGCTCTTCAACTTCTGTCTTGGCAGGCGGCTGTTTTGAATTATCTGGCTTCCCTTCTCTGCCAAAGGCTTGGATTGAATGACCAGCGTTTAAATATTTAAATAGCTCGTCAGATACTAACCGGAATAATCCTCCGTCTTTCAGGCATATACTAACTAGTGAAGCTCAGTAGATGAACAGTATAAAGAAATTCTGTAGTTGCGAGTGGAGTTTGATTTAATGTTAAAACTCTGTCTTGTCACATTCAGGTTTTCAGTATTAAGAAGCAATTATACACGCATCATCACATCACTGATTTGCCTTGTTAATCCCATCCCACAGCTATTCATCCTCTCTTCAGTTATTTCCTGGAGGTATAACAGATAGTTTTGGCTGCTAAAAAAACAACCCATCTTAATTGCTGAGAGATGTCTGATGCATGGTATCTGATACTCAGCAAGTAGTTCATCCAACATGGTAATATACAGTCAAGGTTGGAATGGAAAAGGTCTTGCAACCTTAACTGTGGAGTCAATTGTCTCCTTAATTTACAGCTCAGACACTGATGGGGGAGGGAAACTGATCCTCTTTAACTATTTATTAATCTTATCCATCCGATATAAAGCTGCTTTGTGCCTGCACTCTGTCCTTGTTAGAGTGAAGCTTTGCCTACAAACGTGCCTTGAGCACAAGGGTAATGGGGACCCTATATACTGCACCCTCAGGCAGCTCCTTCCAGCATCATCATCAGCTGTAATCCTTCCGGCAAAGGCCAGTACTAAGCGAGAAAAGCATCCCAGAAAGTAGCTTAAACTTTAAAGCCAGAAGGCCCATTTACACTCAGAGCATTTTAGAACAAGGGAAAGTTCCCAAACACTGGTGCTTCTGCCCATTTCTCCTGGTTTTCTGCTATTCAAACTCTGCTTGGGATAGAGGTTCATCTTCCACCATATAAGTGAGTCATGGTAGGGATCAGATACCACTGCGATAACTTAAGAAATAAAAGAATCCTGGTTAGACACCCCACCTTCAAGCTTTCTCACAGATTACCTCCTCAGCTCACCTTTTCTAATAGGGATGAAACCCTCTGTGAAGGAACTACAAGCTGAGATGCTTGGCCAGAAAACTCTGGCAATTCCTCTGATCATCTTGGCCATCTGGAGCCCAGAAGAATTTTTCCAGTGTCGCAGGGCAAAACTCAACATAGCTTCTCCTCCAGCAAACATATAATCTTAAACTTGTCAGCCCAGATGTCCTCAAGACTAAGGGGCCAATTAAACCTTTTCTTGTTTCTTCGGGACCAATCTCGCTTAGGGAGATAGGTTCTAAATAACAACAAGTAAAAAAGGAATGTTTCCAAGAGATTGCCTCTCCTCTTCCATCTGTTCCCTGGCTATAACTCATTTTTTTAAAAATAACTGGCCATCTTTGGAGCAACATCTAAATACGTTCTTTATAATAGAACTTGTTGAAGACTAGAAGATGTTATGCATGCATCCCTGATAAATGCTGAGACATTACTTGGAAGAGAATGTTAATTGTCCGACTCAAGAAATAGCTCCTCTTGATCTTTTCATTTATCACCATTTTTGGGAATCCTGCCTTCATTTATCAGACCTGGTCACTATCACTTCCTGCAATTCTGGGAAACCTTTTTTTGTTGTTGTCGTTGATGGTAATTATGTCATTTGATGTATCCCCTGTTCCCATAGTTCTCAAAGTTTGTGTGTGGGTTTTGTTTTTTTTTTAATTATTTTTGTTTTTGATAGCCCAATCTGTGAAAGGGAGGGTTTTATACCTACATGATCTGAAATATCTATTGTAAAAATTATACTTCTAGGAAGTTTCACAAAGCAGGGAATATCATCAATTAAAGAAAAAAGACCCAATCTCTTTAGAATTTCTCCATTTTATCAAACTTTAAGATACACTTTAAAAATACCACAAGTGGTAGCTCTCCCAGTAAGAAAACTTCTTAAAAAAAAAAAAGTTAGTTTTTTTTTTAAAAAACTTTATTCTGCGTAGGCCTTTCAGTGCTTATCTCTAGTTGATACTCATAATGATGGTGGTAACATATGATCTACTCTGCCCCCATCAGACTCTTCAGTTCTTCCTTTTGAAGAATAGTACTACTTCTAAGAGAAGCACTGTTTTCAGACTCTGTTTTCTGCCTCCCGCTTCTCCCCCCAAAAGCATTCGGCAATGTCACTGAAGCACTGCTTCACAAAATCCCCAGAACCATCACTTGCTTTGCACTCTGCAAATCGCTCCTGGAGAATGGTGTACATAAACCATCAGGCATAAAGAACAGCTCTGAATGGATATGCCACCAGGAAAATCAAGATTTGTATGTCATAACATACACCCAGCACATAGCAAATGTGGTGTAGTTGATATGAACTGGCAGCAGACAAGTGGGAGGTGAACCAGGACATCTTTACTAAAATCTACCAATTGGCTTCTCCCTCACATAGGCTTGTTTGCAACTGGGATCAGTATAAAGTAACTAGTGTCTTAGTGCTGACATTGGCATCCCAAGCTGTGGCTGATAGACTACTTTACCTTTTCACTGTTATGTGTTTTCCCTGTTTTCTCATCACTAGAGGGGCTTGGAAGACAAGACAGTANGATTGCAAACCCTGGACACTTTCAGTTTTCAATGGTCCTCTTCATTGGGCTCCTTAGAATCCTGCTCAGCTTCCAATAAATCTCAAATCATAAAGGCTGAGCTTTCAACCTGGATACACCCCAGAGCTGGTTAACTGATTATTAGAGTCTCTCAGAAATCCTCCACATTCAGAGCCTGCGTGGATATAGAGGATTGGAGATTCCCTTAATGCACGCATACCGTACAGTAACTCCCCACTTAACATCCTCTCGCTTAACATTGTTTCGATGTTACGTCCCTCCTCCATTACAGAACATGCTCATTTAAAGTTGTGCAATGCTCCGCTATAACATTGTTTGGCCGCCTGCTTTGTCCACGGCTGGCAGCCCCCCATCAGCTCCCCATGCCCCCTCCCCACCCAGCGCCTCCTGCCCGCCAGCGGACCCTGCGGATCAGCACCTTCCCCCCCACCTCCTGCCCGCAGCAATCAGTTGTCTTGCGGCATTCAGGAGGCTGGGGGGAGGAGCAAGGACACGGTGCGCAGCCTCCCTCCATCCTCCCCTGCCTCCTGAACGCCACAAACCAGCTGATTGCCACAGGCAGGAGGCGGGGGGAGTAGGGGGAAGGTGCTGATCCGCGGGGTACGCCGGCGGGCGGGAGGCGCTGGGGGTGTGTGCGCGTAGGGGGGCTGCCAGCCCGTTTAATACCTGTATTAAATTCCTTGTTTAAAATGTATATCGTGCCTTTTGTCTGGCAAAAAAAAAAAATTCCCATTTACATTAGTTCTTATGGGGAAATTGGATTCGCTTAACATTGTTTCGCTTAACATCACATTTTTCAGGAACATAACTACATAAGTGAGGAGTTACTGTAGTTTAAATGTGCCCCCATGCCTGGCAAAAAGTACTTCTAACTTTGCTGGATTCCATAAGGACCAAGTCTCTATTAAACCAGCTTCTTAGAGATTAGCCCGTGGTTATTAATTAAAATATATTTTCATACCAGCCTTTTATTTTTTTATTTTTTAAGACTGTCTCTGTTGCCGGTAACTATCACTGTTATCTAGGCGCATCAATAAGAGCAGACTAAGCTAAGAAAATCAGTTCTACAGGCCTTCACAAAACCCCTTTGAAGTGCTGGTGGCCTCTTTCCTTATCCCTGTCTCTCCTTTATTTATCACACTTCAACTAAGAGAATAAGTGATTTGGGGAAGGGGTATATCTGTCATTTAAGGAACTTGTGTCAATTCTTCCTGGACAACATGGTACTTAGTTCATCTACAGACTTTGTATAAAAAAGACAAAAATAAATTCAAGAGGATCCCAGCTGGTCTGTCCTGAAGAGGAAGAATGCAAAGCAGCCATCCTTTCTGGATGAACAGAGACTAATATTGCCCCAAATAGCTCATGTCACCCTGAATAGGAATGAAGATTGCACTGAAGTTCCTTGAGGATCCTTTTGAGAATGTTCTGCCTCTGGTTGACGTTCTGCTTGGGACACTTTTTCTTTAATCTCTCTGCACTATTCTTATTTGCTGGGTTTGTGTTTTAGCCTGGGGGGGCTGAGAGGGAAAGAGGAAGAGTAAAACCGTAGAACATTTATCAAAAAAGTTCCCAGAGAGTGTAAACTTTTGCTCACCATTGGGCTATTTGCTGTGCCTAGCGACATTCCCACAGCTTAACTGAGACTGTAGAGCTTTTATTGGTAATTAGCTCGTTGTGGCTTTAGGGCTTTCAGACACAAGTAATTGTTTTCATTGGGGGTATTAATTATGAATCACAAACCTGTAAACAGCTATAGCCAAGAATGTGCAGGACTGCAGATATGACTGTTTTGTTGTTCAGCTGTGGGCTAGCTCGACACTGCCCTCATTGTTGTTGCAAAGAAGTGTATGGGAAAACATGTTTTTAACCTCATAGATGCTTTTGAGTTCCTATGTAGCTCTGTGGGAAACTATGGGGTTAGCAGCCCTCCCAGTTGCTTTATAAGCACTCTGATTTAACATTGTCTGGGGAGCAGTAATTTATGGAATTGATAGAGGTGAGAAGTGAAAAACAAAACAAAGCACCTTTGGAGAACATATGCCAAAAAGTTCATTGTTTTTGAATACCGTCAACTATAAATACACTTGAGTTTAATTGACTTAAATATATGGAGATATACCTATCTCATAGAGCTGGAAGGGACCCCGAAGGGTCATCGAGTCCAGCCCCCTGCCTTCACTAGCAGGACCAATTTTGCCCCAGATCCCTAAGTGGCCCCCTCAAGGATTGAACTCACAACCCTGGGTTTAGCAGGCCAATGCTCAAACCACTGAGCTATCCCTCNTAATTGTTTTCATTGGGGGTATTAATTATGAATCACAAACCTGTAAACAGCTATAGCCAAGAATGTGCAGGACTGCAGATATGACTGTTTTGTTGTTCAGCTGTGGGCTAGCTCGACACTGCCCTCATTGTTGTTGCAAAGAAGTGTATGGGAAAACATGTTTTTAACCTCATAGATGCTTTTGAGTTCCTATGTAGCTCTGTGGGAAACTATAGGGTTAGCAGCCCTCCCAGTTGCTTTATAAGCACTCTGATTTAACATTCAGTCTGGGGAGCAGTAATTTATGGAATTGATAGAGGTGAGAAGTGAAAAACAAAACAAAGCACCTTTGGAGAACATATGCCAAAAAGTTCATTGTTTTTGAATACTGTCAACTATAAATACACTTGAGTTTAATTGACTTAATATTTCAGTAAACACATCAGTTTAGTGTCCTGCCTTTCTACAATATAGGAGTACAGTACTCCAGCATTGGTTCCTGACCCTTTTCACGCAGCTATACCAGACTAAGATCTTGGGTGAAATCCTGTATCCCATTGAAGTCAATAGCAAATCTCCCATTTACTTCAGTGGAGTCAGGGTCTGACCCCTTATCTGTAAAAAGTCAATGTCTGGGGGGTGGTTTCAGGATGTCTGACAAAATGAGAGCTCTAAATATTAATGTGTACATTGGATTGTGTGATAACCATGTCAAATGGAGCTGCTGTTTTGGTCAGATCAGTGCTACACTCATCAGCTAGTTGTGCTATCCAGCAAGAAAGGAAGCTGTTTTTTCCTCTTGTCTAGACTATAGACAAAACTTCTGCATTGTTTGCATTTCATGAGAAATGCATCTTACTCTGGATTGTTTGTCTTGTGTTTTTTCCCCGCAAAACAACCCTAAACTGATATTCTTCCTGCCTTCCCAAAACATGCTTTTCTCACTTACTCTGCTTTGATTTCATTTAGGGACCATCCTCAAACTTCTCCCCAATGCTGCAGCCTCAAAAAGACCTCAGTGAAATGTAGGCTTTGACAGTGTATGCGTTAAAAAAACTGGATCATGCAGTTGCTCAGTTTCAGAATGTGCTGAATCTTGTGGTTCTGTTTTGTGGAGAATTGGCGCTTTTTTTTTTTTTTTTTGGCTGCATCTTAAATAGTTTATTTCTGGTGAGATACATTAGAGAGTAGGTAACTGCACAACTTGTTCTTACTGTTGCTCCAGTGAAGGTTAAGCTCCAAGAGATTCCATATTGTAATTTCATTTTTCTTTAGATTTGTACAAAAATAAAAAGATATAAAGAAAGAAATATATGGGTTAAGGTGCTGTAAATGGAATTGGTGTGTTGTGCACTCCCTTTTATGGAGTAGAATGGAAAGGACCATAATCATTTGGCTCAAGGCAGAAGGTAGTCTTTCTAGAAATTGTGGATTTTCAGTTTGCAAAAGAGCTGATTAGCCAGACAAAAAGCAGGAAAGCTGGGTACATGATTTTAGAATTTATATGGATTTGCTTCTACTTGTAGTATCTTGGTTTGTGCTCATAGACTAAGCACATTTGGACCTGGCTAGTACTCAGATTGCAGCTTCCAGGGAATCCAGAGTCTTGTAGGTGATGGTAAAGAAATACAGACAATGGACAAAAGACTGACACCTCCTCAACAAATACCTCAGGCCCCCAGCATGATGTGCTGTTGAAAGTGTTGCCTTCTACTAACGGGCTACAGCTGATGTCCTGACCATTTGCATCACTATGGTTTTGTCTTCCCTGGCAAACATAAGTCCTCAAACCTACTACCAGTGCTGTCCAACTGATTATAGCAGAGGTGGAAATCTATAGTATAGAAAAGGCACAGCTGTTTTTACCGCTGTCGTCTAACTCTGCTCAGAGCATGATTAGAGGACTCAGTGGTCAATGAACCTTGTTTACTTTATATTATTGTATACGTTGTCCTCAACCACTGCGGACAACACCACTATCCTGCCTAACACATGGGTGTCATCTTTGACCTAGACCTGGTTAGGTCCTCACAATCTAAGCTGTCTGTCTTGCAAACTCTTTCTGCAGAATATCTAAGATATGACCTTTTCTGTCAATCCACACAACTAAAGCCCTCAATCAGGCTCTCATCTTGCATCTCGATTTACTGCAGCATCTTTCTCTCTTGCCTTGATAGATTAATGCAGCCTTGCCCTGTTTGTATCTGTTCAGAATGCAGCTGTAAAATCATTCCCCTGGCTGTCACCTTGACCATCTCACCCCTCTCTTAGCATCCCTCGACTGGCTCCCCCTTCTCTATCACACCAAACACAAGCTGCTTGTCTTTACTTGCATGGCGTATCCCCACCCTACCTATCATTTCTCATTCAATATTGAAAAGTTGGCTCCCACTCTGATCAGCCCATGATGCAAGCAAGCTTCTATTGCCTATTTGTTACATTTTCAAACGCGTACCTTCATGCTTTCTCCCATGCTGCCTCTTATACTTTGGGGGAGGTCACCACAGACATCCACAAAGCCCACATTGTTCTCCTTTGAAATCCTCCTTAAAACTCTCTTTTGAGGTCTACAAAAAAATTGTTAGGCTGCTGGAGTGCTGAGACCACTGCCTATCATCCTGGCCACTGTTGTCTCATTGTTTCCTTGTACTCCCCAACTGCTTATATATCTATTTGGGTCTTGTTTTACACTTAGATTGTAAGCTCTCTGGGGGCAGGGACCTTCCTTTTGTTCTGTTTGTACAAATGCCTGGAACAATGGGATTATGATCTATGACTATGGCTCCCAGGCATGATGGTAATAATAATTACAGTTTCTACCAGTGGAATTTTAAGATCCATTTTTGACAGTGGCTGTTGTAGACGCAGCCTGAAGATCATATGGCAACCTATTGACCAAGGTAACTGCCTAAATTTCATTTCTGCATCTCTAAATCTCTTCTGCAGTTTGTTTGGTTAGGGTGCTCCTTTCTGTCCTGAGCTATTAAGAACCTTCCACTCTTCACACCAGAGACATTCCAGTGTCGGATTAATCACATCTATATATTTCTTACTGAGAGCTTTGGAATCCTGCAAAAGGGTGGGGGAAAGAGAAAGTGAATTTAAGTTCAAGATACTACTAGGTGTGCAAGAACTACTTTAGGTTCCTATGGCTGTAAGAAAGAAGGGGTCTTCTGGGGTGGTGATGCTTTAGATAATTGGATGTTGTCATACTGTACATGCACCAGCAAGGAAACTGTGCTAATGGAGATGGTTTTGGGGGAAGATCTGTACCAAGACTATATATATACTTCTAACCAAGATGTTAGATTGTCTCAATTCAATTCCTCCTAAATTAATATTTCCAAAAGATAAAAAGGTGTGAAATCTTGGCAGCAGACAGTAAAGTTAAAAGCTGTCTTCAGGACAGTGACGTTGGATTCCAGGCTAAATAGAGAATAGATTTACTGTTGCCCAGTGCTGAAATAACACAAGTGTATTGATTTTTATAAAAGTGGTTCTGTTTGGTGAGCAAGAAATGTTTCAAATCAGAAATTCATTTAGCTCTTGGCAGTGCCATGGTGACATACATCTGTTTGTATTACATGCGACATACAAATGGTTGAAGTCCTTTTTATTTCATCATCTTTTGAAAATCCAATTCCACTTGATCACAGATCTTAGCATTACCTTCTACATATCTAAGTGAAACAGCTTTTCTGTTACAACTGTGCTATGTGAAAAGTGACACATGGCAATTTCTTGCAGTATTTTCTAATTTTATTGAATTAAGTTAAATCTTATTGAATTAGGTTTAATACCTTTGGGGTCCATTGCATTAAAATACAATTGTTTGTGTTATTGTAGGATTGTATGCAACTTTTCTAGGGATGTGACTAATGTAAATGTTAGGAACGTCAAAGAAGTGCTTGGAATAGATGTGAGTGAAGTGGAGGTACTTGAGAGGCCTTTTGAAGCTGTGCCTTGGGGACAAAAACCCACTGTCTCCTGATTACCTGCTCCTGGGAATTCCAGATCAGATGCCCAAACTGTATAAAGGATGGACTAAACTTTTCATGAGTGTGCTAGTTCTGAGCAGTGGCTGTTATGAACTTGTGACCGTAGATGAGACCCCTTCGTGGGGCTTAAGGACTGCTCCTGCCAGAACCCATGTTAGAGTTGGGGTGATCTCTGGTAAGCTTATTAGCATGTGTGTAGGTTGTTGTTCTTATTATGTGTCCTCTGTAATGCTTTTATCCAAAGGATAATTAAAAGTGCATAGAAAGAGTTCGGTGGTAGCTTAACAGTACACATTACACTGTTAACAGTGTCTGAAGGGAAAGCAAGCAGACTGTCTTTTGCTGGGAATAACACAGTGAAGGCAGGGAACCGTTCAGCCTTGCGAATATCCTGATCAGGTTGGGTAGAGATGTGGGTTTCCACCCAAGAAAGGCAATGGCTAGGGAGCCTGAAGTCTGAAATTGGATGCCCTCACTGACTCACAAAGGGGAAATACAAATGCAGTTGCCCTGAACTGTGACAAGATGATTCTGCTTGGCCAGCGTACGTAACAGTAAAAAGGGTCAGCTGCACATATAGTGGAGTCCACGCAAAAATCTTTGTTCTGTTAGCAGCGCTGAAAACCTTGCAGTAAAGTTTTCCATTAAATTTGTAAAGTCACTGTGGATGATTGTGCTTTACTGCAATATGGTCACACTTCTTGGAAATCTCCATTGTGGGGTCACTGTTTTAATAAAATGGGTTGATACAATTCCTGTTTCTGAGCCTCAAATTTTTGTTGTGGCTTTGTGTTTCCCTTTTGTGGGGAGGTGAACACAGCATTAAGTGACACTCGTTGCACTGTTGGGCAATGGCCTTTTCCCTGCAGTCTGCTGGACAATGTTAGTGTCCATCCAGGAGTCTCTTAACCAGTTCAACCTTGCTAGGCAGCTTTTTACATCTTTAGCATTCCCTTCCTTATTAAGAGAACTTCACTAATGAAAGGCTTGCTGAGCACTTGTTGCTGATTAGGAACATCAAGAAGCTATGAACTGGAGAGAACCCCAGTGTTGTTATAGTTCTTGGGTGAAATTATGACTCCGTTGAATGGGAGTTTTCCTGTTCTTTTTAATATAGCCTGGATTTTGCCCCTTCTGCTTGTACGGTGATGGGTCAATAGTTAGTCTCTCTTGCATTAAGGTTAACTATAAGAAGTTAAAAAGAGAGATTTGATTTCATCTAGAAGGCAAAGAAGGAGTTTTTAAAAAAAATCTGTGCCTATTAGTGGTTAAACCATGCTGTAAAAGTGACATCAATGGGATACATTCTGGTGTTACAGGACTTTAAAAATTATTTACAATAGCATGCAAGAAGCAGTAGGTCCACTTAATTCTACATTGCCCATCCATCTGCCTCCTGGCAATGAAGTTCCGTACCTTGATTGATCCGTGTCTTTTGAGATAGAATCTGTTCAATGAAGTGCAACTAAATGATTGTCATAGATGACCTGGGCCTTTCAGGCTGAAATTATATATTGTATTGTCTGCCTCTTTCTTGAAGAGAGTATCTAATTACTGTAAAAAGAATGAGGAGTACTTGTGGCATCTTAGAGACTAACAAATTTATTTGGGCATAAGCTTTCGTGGGCTAAATCCCACTTCATCGGATGCACGCAGTGGTAAATACAGTAGGAACACACACACACACACACACGCACACACACACCATGAAAAAGTGGGTGTTGCCATACCAACTCTTAACGAGACTAATCAATTAAGGTGGGCTATTTTCCACTGCATGCATCCGATGAAGTGGGCTTTAGCCATGAAAGCTTATGCCCAAATAAATTTGTTAGTCTCTAAGGTGCCACAAGTACTCCTCGTTCTTTTTGCTGATACAGACTGACACAGCTACCACTCTGAAATCTAATTCCTGTGCAAACTAGCACGTGGCTGCCTTACATGATCTTGTTTGACTGAGACTGTTTTGACTTGGATGGCAGTCCGTCCTATACAATAGATAATAAACAAAGCATTGAGTTCTCTTGTTAAAAGTTATCCTGATACATTCTGTTATGGGGTGTTGGAATTTCTATTAATAAGAATTATGGTAATTGAGCCATCTATTCCCAACACTACCTACTCTCCCCACCCCCTTCCCTTGCTTCTTCCCTTGCCTTCCCTAGTATGTTAGTGCTTTGTCCAGACAAGCTGCAGATATTCTCATGGGCAGCGCTCCCAGCATTTCCCTTGGGAGATCAGTTTTATAGAGTTTGTCAGAAAGATTTTCACTGATGATCTTCCTAAATTTTCTCTTGCTTAAGTTTAATCCAATTATTCCTAGATATAGCCTGTTGGACCAGGCTAAACAATTCTCCTCTTTCCTTGTTTTGAACTGTCTTGATGGATATTACTTGTGGGTGTACCAAGCATGTAAAGTTGGAGTGTGGAAATCATGGGGGTCATTTGGGTTGGAAAGGATTCCTGTGTGCCATCAATTCAGTGCTTACATTGTGGCAAGATTGACTTTATTATCCATAAACCATCCCTGACAGTTAGCTATTTGTTTTGAGTATCTCCAATGAAACTTACCTCCCTTGGCAGCAAGTTTACTGGAACTCTTCTTAGACTGTTTCCTAGTGTTCAAACTAATTTTTTCCTAGCTACTGTTGTGTGATTCCATCTTTGACTAATAACTGATCCCTGCCCTCTGTAAACTGTTTGTCTGTGGCCTGTAAGGTACATAACACACTGACCTTCAGGGGAGGGCACTTGGCATGTGAAGACTCAAGCTCCCTATTTTTTCCCCCTTTACTTAGATTTAAATCATACATAGGAACATCTTCATGGCTTCTAGGAGCTCCTGCTATCAGTTAAAAATGTGATTACATCATTAAGAACAAAACAGCATATGCTGTCTTCTCCCTCTCAATGAGGACTCTGTTTACAACTTGTATGTAAATTGAAGTAAACACACATTCCTTTGTTTAAGTCCTGCTTGACCAGTTCTGCCTAATCTGGATTATGTGGGTTTGAACATGTCACCAACATCTTCTGGGGAAGGGGGGGGGATTTATATCTTTATATGTAATATTACTACATACATTTTATCATGATATTATTGACCAGCAGGTTTTGTTTTCAAATGATACCTTCCAAACCATATTTTGTACAAAGATCATTACAGTAGGGTGTAGTGTAGGGTGTGAATTCTGTTACAGCCAGCACTCCGAGGCTGTTGGTTTTCAGCTGTTGAGAGTCTTCCTGGGTTTTAATATTATAGCTATTCCAGAATTACTGTAATTCTTGAACGCATCCAAAATCAAAATGAATTAATGAATGAACAGAATGCCTCAGCTCCACCAAAAAAAACAGTAAGCAGATTAAACTCCTCATCCTGTGGTTTCATGGCTTTGTTTTTTCTGGTAAAATAGAAATTCCCAGCCCAAGCCATGTCACACATCTCCTGCAGGCTAGTACTGTACAATTTGGACAGAGACATCCCTTAGGGGAGGATTTGTTAAAGGGGATCTCTGTATCCAAATAAAGAAGAAAGGATAGAAGTTGTTGATAAAGTACAGTTAGAAACTGAAGAGAAACAGTCAAACAAAACAGTCCCATTCAGTTACATCACATGAAGGCAGGCAAATATAGACAAATTTTGTAAGTGCTTCTAGACAAATGCTAGAAGTGTAAAGGCTGAGATGGGCCAACTTGACTGCCTGGTATTAAATGAGGAAATTGATATAATAGGCATCGCAGAAACTTGGTGGAATGATGATAATCAATGAGAGACAGTAATACTAGGGTACAAAATATATAGGAATGACAGAGTAGGTCATGCTGGTGGGAGAGTGGCATTATATGTAAAAGGAAAGCTAGAATCTAATATAGTAAAAATCTGAAATGAATCAAACTCCACTATAGAATCTCTATGGATAGGAATTCCATGCTTGAATAATAGGAGTATAGGAATATGCTACCAATCACCAGACCAAGATGATGACAGTGTTTGTGAAATGCTCAGAGAGATTAGAGCAGGGGTGGGCAAACTTTTTGGCCCGAGGGCCAAATCGGGGTTGCGAAATGGTATCGAGGGCCAGATAGGGAAGGCTGTGCCTCCCCAAACAGCCTGCCCTCTCCCACTTCCCACCCCCTGACTGCCCCCCTCAGAACCCTCGACCCATCCAACCCCCCCCGCTCCTTGTCCCCTAACCGCCCTCTCCCGGGACCCCCTGCCCCTAACCACCCCCTGTCCAACCCCCCCTCCCCAGCCCCTTTCGGAATGTGGCCCTGTGAACATGGGTGGAGGACTCAGGAGGAGCAGGGGCAGCCGCGCAGCTGGAGAGAAGTGGCGTTTTCCCCTTCAAAGCGCCGCTTCTCTCCGGCCGGCTGCGCAGCCGCCCGGTGCTCCTCCTGAGTCCTCTGGCCGTGTTCGCAGCGCTCCTGCTGCCCGCACCTCCACCTGCTCCCCTGCCCCTGCAGTGCAGCCCCTTCCTCTCCCCCCCCCCCATGGGGGGGTGTGCTGCCGGCACGGTGAGCTGAGGCTGTGGAGGAGGGGGGATAGCAGGGGAGGGGCCGGGGGCTCGGGCCAGGCAGGATGGTCCCGCGGGCCGTAGTTTGCCCACCTCTGGATTAGAGGCTACAAAAACAGAGAACCCAATAATAATGGGTTTAATAATAGAATTTAGAATTTCAATAATAGAAATAATAGAATTTCAACTATCTCCATATTGATTGGGTACATACCTCCTCAGGACAGGATGCAGAGATAAAAACTTAATTACTACTTCTTGAAGCAGTTAGTCCTGAAACCCACAATGGGTGAGGCAATTCTTGATTTAGGCCTACGTGGAGTACAAGATCTGGTCCAAGAGGTGAATCTAGCTGAACCACTCAGTAACATCAACCAGACTGCAATGAAATGTAACATGCTTGTAGGGATGAAAATACCAAAGAAACCCACCACAGTAGCATTTAACTTCAAAAAGGGAAACTACACAAAAAATTAGGAAGCTAGTTAAAGAGAAATAAAAAGGAACAGTCACCAAAATGAAATGCCTGCAAGCTGCATGGAAACTATTTAAAAACACCATAATAGAGGCTCAAACTAAATGTATGCCCCCAAATAATAATAATAAAAAAGAGGTCTAAAAAATGCCACCATGGCTAAACAACATATTAAAAGAAAGGGTTAGAGGCAAAGAGAGATCCTTTAAAAATTGGAAGTCAAATCCTAGTGAGGAAAATAGCAGCATAAACTCTGGCAAGTTAAATGTAAAAGTATAATTAGGCAGACTAAAAAAGAACTTGAAGCGCAACTACCAAAAGACACAAAACCTAACACCAATTTTTTTTAAAGTACATGACATGCAGGAAGCCAGCCAAACAATCTATGGGGCTACTGGAAAATCAAGGTGCTAAAGGAGCACTCAAAGAAGACAACACCATTGCAGAGAAGCTTCACTGCAGAGGATGTGAGGGAGATTCCCACATCTGAGCCATTCTTTGTAGGTGACAGATCTGAGGAACTGTCCCACATTGAGGTATCGGTAGAGGAGGTTTTGGAAGAAATTGATAAATTAAACCATAATCAGTCTCCAGGACCTGATCGTATTCTAAAGGAACTGGGATATGAAATTGCAGAACTGACTATGGTATGTAGCCTATCGCTTAAATCAGCCTCCATCCCAGCTGACTGATGTATAGCTAACGTAACTCCGATTTTATAAAAAAAAAAAAAAAAAAAGTCTACCGGCCTGTAATTGCCAGGATCGCCTCCGGAACCTAACTTCAGTACCTGGCAAATCGGATGAAAATATAGTAAAGAAGAGAATTTATTAGCTACCTAGATTAACATAACTTGTTGGGGAAGAGCCAGCTTGGCTTTTGTAAAGGTAAATCATGCCTCACCAATGTATTAGAATTCTTTGAGGGGGTCAGCATGCATGTGGACAAGGATGATCCAGTCGACATAGTGTACTTGGACTTTCAGAGAGCCCTTAGCATGGTCCCACACCAAAGGTTCTTAATCAAAGTAGACAGTCATAGGATACAAGGGAAGGTCCTGTCATGGATCATTAACTGGTTAAAAGATGGAAACAAAGAGTAGGGATAAATGGTCACTTTTCACAGTGGAGAGAGAAATAGCGAGGTCCCCAGCAATCTGTACCGGGACCAGAGCTGTTAATTCCTGTTTCCATATAATTTATGAATATGTTAACAGTGACGTGGTGAAGTTTGCAGATGGTACAAAATACTCAAGATAGTTAAGTCCAAAGCAGATTGAAGAATTACAAAGGGAACTCACAAAACTGGGTAATCATCCCTAGAGGTCTCACCATCTATAACCCTCTGGTCACTACATACAACTAACTACTTAAGCTAAACAATCTGTTCCATTCGTATTTAGCTGTGGCACTCCAAATATGTTTCCCAGACCTAAAGCTGAGCTCTGTGTAAGCTCAAAAGCTTGTCTCTCTCACCAACAGAAGTTGGTCCAATAAAGGACCCATCTGGTCTCTCTGATATCCTGGGACCGACATGGCTACAAGAACATTGTGGGCAACAAAACGGCAGATGAAATTCAGTGTTAATAAGTGCAAAGTAATTCACATGGGGGGGCAGGGAGAGGGGGAGAAAATATTCCCAACTCTTCATATAAAATGATAGGGTCTAAATTGACTGTTACCACTCAAGACAGAGACCTTGGAGTCAATGTGGATAGTTCTCTGAAAACCTCCACTTAATGTGCAGCGACAATCAAAAAACCTAAGAGAATGTTGGGAACCATTAGGAAAGGGATAGATAATAAGATGGAAAATACTATATAATGCCACCATACAAATCCATGGTATGCCCACACCTTGAATACTGTGTGCAGTTCTGGTTGCCCCATCTCAAAAAAGATGTATTAAAATTGGAAAAGGATAGATCAGGGCAACAAAAACTATTAGGGGTATGGAACAGCTTCCATAGGAGGAGAGATTTAAAAGACTGGGACTGTTCTTCTTAGAAAAGAGACGGCTAAGGGGGGTATGACAGAGGTCTTAAAAAATCATGAGTGGTGTGGAAAAAGTCAATACTTAGGTGTTATTTACTCTTTCATAAAACAAGAACCAGGAGTCACCTAATGAAATTAACAGGTAGCAGGTTTAAAACAAACACAAGGAAGTACTTCCTCACACAACACACAGTCACCCTGTGGAACTCGTTGCCAGGGGATGTTGTAAAGGCCAAAAGTATAACTGGGTTAAAAATGAATTAAATAGATTCATGGAGGCTAGGTCTATTAATGACTATTAGCCAAGATGGTCAGGGATGCAACCCTGTCCTCTGGGTGCCCCATAACCTCTGACTGCCAAAGCTGGGACTGGACAACAGGGGATGATCACTTGATAATTGCCGTGTTCCGTTCATTCTGTCTGAAGCATGTGGTACCAGCCACTACAGAAGAGAGGATACTGGGCTAGTTGTACCACTGGCCATTCTTATGTTCTTAATTTCTGCAATGGACTATACCTACCATCTCTCATGTCAGTGAGAGTTTGCATATTGAAGAAATAATATACTGGGTCACCCTGCAGCATGCAGTGTAATGAACATGAGTTCTGACTAAGAAATATATGAAAAGTAGTGTGGTTTAAAAGTGACTACATGAGGCCAGTGGAGAATATAGATCCCCTTGCCTCTAGATCACTGATTTCACTATCATATAGGTTGGTAGTGACCAATAGATGTCATCCCTCTGTTTACTGCCCACTGAAACAAATTATTGGCCTCTGTTGCAGTTCCTGGTGAGCAGGCATTTGCATTACAGCTGACGTGGCTAGATTCCTTGTTGATTCTCAGCAGAGACAGATCAGACAGAAAAATTCTGGGTTGGTTTACATTGAAAAGTTACGTTGGCTTAGCTATGTATCTCTGGGGTGTGAAAAATCCACACTCCTGAAACATTTTGTTAAGACGACCTAACCCCAGTATAGACAGTACTAGGTTGATGGAAGAATTTTTCCATTGTCCTAGCTAGCACCTCTCAGGGAAGCGGTTTACTGGTGATGACGGGAGAAATGTTCCTTTCGCTATAATAAGTGTCAACACTGAAGCGCTACAGGAAAAATCCACACCCCTGAGTGATGTCGTTATACTGACCCTAACCCCTGGTGTAGACAGTGTGATGTTGGCGGGGGAGCTTCTCCCGTTGACATAGCTACCACCTCTCGGGGAGGTGGATTAACTATGCTGACAGGTGAGCTCTCTCCTCTCAGCATAGAGCAGTGTCTCTCAACCTTTCCAGATTACTGTCCCCTTTGTAGGAGTCTGATTTTTCTTGTGTATCCCAAGTTTCACCTCACTTAAAAACTACTTGCTTACAATATCAGACATAAAAATACAAAAGTGTCACAGTCCACTATTACTGAAAACTTGCTTGCTTTCTCATTTTGTCTGAATGAAATTTTAGTTTGTACCGACTTTGCTAGTGCTTGTTATGTAGCCTGTTGTAAAACTAGGCAAATATCTAGATGAGTTGATGTACCCCCGGAGGACCTTTGCATACCCCTAAGGGTACGTGTACCCCTGGTTGAGAACCACTAGCATAGAGCATCTTCATTAAAGTGCTACAGCAGTGCAGCAGCATCGGTGCAGCTGCATGGATACAGTGTTTTAAGTGTAGATCTTCCCTTAGACTCAGCCCTCTCCTCTTGCCACTAGCTATGGGTCCCTCCCAGACAGTCTTGAGTCACGTTGGTGGGGCAGGATGCAGGGAAACTTGCCCTTCAGCTGACGAGGCTGTATTTGTGGATAGATTACTCCAGTTTCCAACATTTTCCCTATTGAAGCTTTTTCAAGAGCACTAAAATTCACTTTCAAACATTTACTGAACACTTAAATGTGCTGGCCTTTCATTTTCCTTTTGTTTTAATTACCTGAGGTATTTAATCCCCTTGATGGACTAACTGCTCACACAACTTCAAACCAGATTTGTTTCAAATTTCTTCTTAGAACATTCATATCAAGGACATTCAGAAATTACAGTGAGTGCTGTAGAAATGTCCTATAAATGAATAAATTAACTGTCCCCTAGAAAAATGAGTCTGAGCCTTAACTACAGCAATGTAGTAAGTGTCACTCCAGCAATAAAGATTCTCCTCTCAGGCTGGGTTTACACCAGTATAATCTGATTTAAGAGGAGCTGCTCTTAATTTTCACCACCGTAAGTAAGAAGAGATTTATTTTCACTTTATTCTTCTTTTTCTGGTTTGGATCACAATAACTGTTAAAATTTTGAATAGCAAAGTACAGTGCTACAACAGCTTCCACTTAAATTTCCAGAGAAGGCTACTTTCTAATGCTAATTTCACGCTTGATAAATACGGTCCCTTGTTGCCAAGGCAGCAAGTTACTGCACAAATATTCATTACTGCATTACTAGTTAATGAGTCTCTAGTGTTCTAAAAAAAATTACAGCCAGAATTAAGCGGATTTATTCACTTTAATCTTAAATCACCCAGAATCTAAGAGACCAGCCTGTAAAATGTTTCCGGTTAGGAGTGGTACCTACCATAAGAGCTATAGTGACATGTAACAGCTGTTAAAGCTGGCAGGAGTGTTGTCTATTACTTCACTACCACTCTAAATACACAGGTCTTTCCTGTTAATATCTGTGGGTGTGTGTCTTTGTCCATTAAATGATGCTGTCATGGTAGAAAATTATATTTAAAATGTTCCATCTGTTACGAATGACAGATTATAGTTTGATTATTAAAACTGAAGGTTTGGAAATGTAGTACACTTTCTGTTGTTCATGCTCTTTGTTTAATTTCTGCATTTCTGCTAGGTTCGACAAGTAAAATGTGTCAGCTTCTAGTCAGTTTCACTTTCAGGTTCTCATACCTTTACACAGCACTGCAGACATAGGTGTTGCAAATACAGAACAAAACCTAAAGGAGGGTCCAAAAGTGATCTGACTTTTGGAGCCCAGTCTTAGTGTTTTTGGCTAGGTCTGTGAAACAACTTTCTGAATATCATAGTGGAACACCAGCTCTGTTATAGTTGAGTTTGAGAAATCTTTCTGCTTAAAGGTCCGCTCGAAGTGTGCCAGAATCTGCATGCTTACTAAGATTGCCTTGGAATTTACTGTGCCTTATGAACCAAATTTGGGGTTATTTGAGCTTGGAGTTCTGAGATAGACCTTCAGTAAAAACAGGATTTCATAAAGTCAGCAGATTTTACCAACTTTTTTTGGCACGTGTGGTTCTAAGCATGGCTCTAATTGTCCACCAACTGATCTCCGTCATTTGACGCTTATCTCAGATCATACCTGGCACTCACTCCTCCTTTGAGGAAGCAATAATTGAAAGCGTTATTAAAGGAAGAGTTGAGCGCTCTTGACTGGCATATGCTAAAGTCTCTCACACCCATCAGTTTTGCAATGTGTAGAAAGACTAGGTAAGAGGGTTCCTAGCCAGTCCACTTGTGTGTGACCAAGGTGGCTTAAGGGCAGATGCTATGGGCATTGAAACCGAGCTACACTAAGGCAATGTAACTTCAAGTCCTGCCCTTGGAGAAAACCGAGAATGACCATGTGTAGGCATGTTGGTACCTTCCGGCTCTCTGGTGGTGGTTTGTGTTTTTATTTAACTTCTGGGAAATGTATTCTGACTACAGTAGATAATTCACAAGGGGCTCTGGTTTGTGAAAGAAAATAAATTACATGTGTATGCTTGTTGGGAAGAGAGGAGGTTGGTGCTGCGGTGAGGGGAGGGAGGAGGAGGAGGGGAGATACATTATGGAGCTCAGGCCATAGGGAGGGAGTGGAGGAGGAGGGGGGCAGGGAGCCTGTCAGCCCCAAACCGTGTCGTTTGTGTGTGTGAGAGAGTGAGAGTTGGGGATTGGGCAGGCCTCACTCCTCAGGGGCAGGGTGTGTCTGAGCTTCTCATCATGGGGAGCTGAGAACAGGCATGCTTGGTACATATCACGAGCATGGACGACGCACAGGGGGGAAGAGAACACCTCCAGAGGGCTGGTCAACACTAGGAACTTACATTGGTATAGCTGCATGTCTTACATGTGAAAAATCCCCACCCCTGAGACATAGCCATACTGATCTAATCCCCGGTTTAACTACTACCTCTCAAGGAGGCGGATTACCTACACGGACAGGAGAAGCCTTCCAGTCGGTGTAGTTAGTGTCTACACTACAGCACGCTGTAGCGTAGCCTTTTAAATGCAGAATTTAGCCTGAGGTGAATTGAGCAGTTGGCAAATCTGAGCTGTTGTTTCAGACTGTATTCATCTCCATGGGGTGTTCTCGTTTAGTTGAGAACACCACACTGAGAATAATGGGCCACTTCCCGCCTCTTTCCCTCACTTTCTCACATAGCATATTCCACAGAAAAAATTCCACCTATTCACCCCTCTGCCAAGGATGCCATCTAACAATATACTTTCACTGACCCATTATTAAACCCATAGACAGCTCTCATATCCCACCCTTCACTGCTGACAGTCCTTATGGCAAACAGCTTTGAGTACAATTAGTAACACATGCTACACAACTGAGTGCTGAAACTAGTCAAACCACATCTAGGGTACTTACACCGATTTCCTTTATCTCACAGACGAGGAGAGGGGCAGGGAGAGGTACTCAGCTCTGCCTCCCGCCCCGCATATTCCTTCCCCCGAATTGCCTCATACCACATTCACAGCTCTGCCGAGCTTTTTCTAGTCTCTCCATCATTCAAAACAGTTCACTAACACAGTGAACGCACCCGGAGTGCATGCAGATAATTCTCATTGGCTATTGCCAGCTCCAGCAGGGCAGAGTTAAGGTTGCATTGGCACATACTTTAACTCTCTCTGTTTCCTGGTTTTCAGAGATTTGAGTTTTCCTGAACTCTGTGTTCTGGAAGGGGATGATATACCACTGGATAACCTTAACTCTGCCTCAAATACACTTTTTGTAAGTGGATACTTTGCTTGTCCCCCAAAATGTGGCCCCCATGGTCAAGGGCTGGCTTTGTGTACTGCCCTTGCTGTGTTTCCACTTAAATCGGAAGAGTAGACTTAAACTCCTGTTGGTAAAAGTTCCAGTTACTTTTGATTCAGTTCACATTTAATTAAAGATGGAATTCCTTGATGCTCTATTGCTTGTGAGAAGAAGGCCTCTTACCTTTCCTTTATTGACTTAGCATGGAAAATTCAACACTTCCCTACCAGGCAGAAAACATTGTTAACTTTTGTTCATTTATTATTTCCACTTCCCCTTCAATCCCTCTCACTTAGATTATTCCAGCTGTTAAGTAATATGAAGGTTTGTCTTTGGCAGGCCACACGTCATCCTTGCCTTGGGAAATCAAAAGGGATGATTACATAATGGCTGACAGTAAATTTTGGCTCCAAAACATCATTAAACTAATGAACCTTCAGCTTTCTTTTTCAGTCACAATATACTTGACTTCAGAACTAAACACTTAAAATCTTTTTATGTCCAAATCTAGAATGCACTTCAGTGAATTGCAAAACTTGGGTAATCCTTTGATCCCACATCATTAAACAGAATTTTTGGGTAGACTAAATTGCATATATATGACTCCTGCAATGTGTGATATGTGAGAATCAATTTTTCTTTTAAGTGCCAAGCTCCAAGTTCAGGAATACTCATTTCCCCTCCCCCCTTCCTTTCCAAAGTCAGTATGACACTACCTAAAATTAACTCTTACTACTCACAAAAGCTCATAGCATCCATGCTAACCCACAAAAATAAAAGTTCTGCCACTAATATAGAATCTTAGGCACAAAAAGAATGTTTTGCTTTTTGGCTTTGTCTCTGTATTTTGTGCTGATTTATTTATCTTAGTTTTCAAGAGTTTTAGGACACAGAATATCCAAGACTGAAGAAAAGAAAGTGCTTAACACTTAACAAATAGTAAATAATAGGTTATTGAGGTGTTAGCGGGCATGTGGACAAAGAATAGAAAGTTGTTAATGATATTTAGATTGTAACTAAAACCAAAAAATGTTGACCTCCAGTTATGCAGTTTACTTTATAAAGCTACAGTCCCTTATCTGTGTGGTTACATTTAGCTTTAAAAATGCTCACAATGTTTCCTGTAAAAGAGCAATTCTGTCATAACTAATAATTCTCACCATTCCCTTGAAACATGTTGAAGAACCAATCACTCATAGTGATATTGCATTCACACCATTTTTTTACTGGCTTCACTACCTGTTTCAAATCTCAGGTTTTATGTTGGCACCGTATAATCTGTCACTAAAATCTAAATAGAAATATTATTTATAAAATAACGTATAGTATTGTGGCAACCCTATCTCTACTTTGTGTGTTTGAAGCTCCCTGTTTTTCTTTGTGGGCTACTTGTTCAGCAGGATAACAAGAGGTTGAGAGGTGAAAGCAAGAGAGAAAGTATGGTAAAAGCTCACTCATACATGGTTTTCTATTGTTCTGGATACAACTAGTGGGGTGAACATGGTTTTTTCACTGTAATGGAAATATCTGGTTCAATCCAACAGTGATGGCCAGACCATTGATGCCCTCTGTTATGAGAAATAAATACAATTAACTTGACTTTAAGTTCCAACCAGCTCCTAAGCAAGCCCCTTGCCTCCTTTGAATCTTGAGTAGTAATGCTGTGTAAGTGCTGTAAGGAAACATCTAGTTACTAGAAGGTCTTTATTGTGAATTGTTAATTAAGTCTTCATGACTGTAGGCTGCAGTACTCTTTTGTGTTCACGTCCATAACTTAGATAGTTTAGCCCCCAAATTTCTGTTGAATGATGTGGAAATTCATTTTGCAAAACCTTACATTTAAAAACTATCTTGAACGTTCCCTTCCCTTGCGATTGCAAACAGTGTAGCAGCTGTATTTTAACGTGTACCTATCAAAGTGAAACTCATTCGTGTAGTCTAGCTTTTGCTGTCCTAGCTATGGGAGGTGCAGAACCTAACAGGAAAAATTGTGAGAAGTATATTTATTAAAGCTGAATTACACTAAGATTTTTTTTATAGTGGTGTTTAGTAAAAGAGGAGGAAGGGCACAATAAACCCACCATATGAATTGTGGGTGTAGGAACTTGTGTGCATGGTAACACAATCCTTTCAAGAGGGAGCAGCTTTTCCTCTACACATTTACGATGACCATTGAATCTTTAAGAACTCATGATTTCTTCTTGGCCCTAATCGAAAGCTGTCCAGGCTGCTGGGTTCTTAGAACGATACCATTAGATGAACTGGTTGGCAATGTTCAAACTTGAGTTTAATTGTTTATGAAAAGTGCTGTTGAAGGAGCTCCCAGCTTAGCTCTCTGCCAAAAAGCTGACATATAAATAAGGGTAAGATTTTGGCAGAGGGATTTTTATTAAAATTCAAGGGCAGGACGCAGGCAATAAACCATAAATCATGGAAGCCGGAGCCCTGCATGGGTGGTGTGTGTGTGACAGCTGGAGCCCTGCCTGGGGCTGAAGCTGAAGTGGAAGTCACAGAGGTGTGTTAAAGTCACAGAATCTGTGACAAAGTCATATCCTTACTTATAAATCACCCTTCTCTGGATATGAACAAACATAAGCTGCTTCTGTATAAATGTCTGAGCTTGGGACCCTGAGAAACCAACTATTTCCTTGAATAAAGTCCTACAAAAGAAAGCAGTGTGAGAAGGAGCAGCTGTGTGTGTTTGGAGGGTAGGAGCAGGAGAGAGAAAGGAGGCCTAAATGCTCAAAGTACACACCCAGAAAAGGATTTGCACAGAATCTTCAAGACAGCTACAGAGTCCCTCAGGAGGGGAGGATGGTTTGTGGATGGTGCCCATGAACCAAAAGAGAGCCTCGGAATGGAGTAAAGTAACTCCTTGCTTAACGTTGTAGTTATGTTCTTGAAAAATGTGACTGTAAGTGAAGCGATGTTAAGCAAATCCAATTTCCCCATAAGAATTAACCCCTCCCCCCTATTTACATTAGGTTCCAGGGAAATTTTTTTCACCAGACAAAAGACATTATATACATATGCAGGTATAAGTTTTAAACAAACAATGTAATACAGGTATAAGTTTTAAACAATTTTAAACAAACAATTTAATACTGTACTCAGCAATGATGATTGTGAAGCTTGGTTGAGGTGGTGGAAACAGAGGGTGAAAGAGGATGGATCGTTCGGCTGTTCCTCTTGCTCTTCTTTCCAAAGTGCTGGGGGGTGCTCTGCCCCAGGCCCGTCCCCACCCCCGCCTCTTCCCACCCCCTCCCCCCAAGCGCGCTGCGTCCTCGTTCCTCCCCCAACCCCCCGAGCCTCGTGAACGCTACGAAACAGCTGATTGCGGGAGGCGCGGGGAGGGAGGGGGGAGTTGCTGATCTGCAGGGCTGCCGGCAGGCAGGAGGCACTGGAGGGTGTGTGGAGGGGAGCTGATGAGGGGTTGCTGGTCCACCCTGGTTCCAAGCCCCCATGACCAAACAACGTTATAAACAAACACTGTGCAACGTTAAATGAGCATGTTCTCTAATAGATCAGCGATGTAACGACGTTAACCGGGACGAGATTAAGTGAAGAGTTACTGTACAGGATCAACCTGGCATCCTCAGTTGCACTGGCAAAACATATGGGAAAAGGCTGGCCAAATATTTTGGGTCTAGACCAGTGGTTCTCAAACTTTTGTACTGGTGACCCCTTTCACATAGCATGCCTCTGTGTGCGACCACCCCCCCCCCCCTTATAAATTAAAAACACTTTTTTTTAATATTCTTAACGCCATTATAAATGCTGGAGGCAAAGCAGGCTTTGGGGTGGAGGCTGACAGTTCATGACCCCCCCATGTAATAACCGCATGACCCCCTGTGGGGTCCCGACTCCCAGTTTGAGAACCTCTGGGTCTAGACCACAAGTGCTAGAACTAGGGGTTCTGGGGGTGCTGCCGCACCCCTGTCTTGAAGTGATTTCTATCATATACAGCAGGGGTAGGCAACCTTTCGGAAGTGGTGTGCCGAGTCTTCATTTATTCACTCTAATTAAAGGTTTCGCGTGCCAGTAATACATTTTAATGTTTTTAGAAGGTCTCTTTCTACAAGTCTATAATATATAACTAAATTATTGTTGTATGTAAAGTAAATAAGGTTTTTAAAATGCTTAAGAAGTTTCATTTAAAATTAAATTAAAATGCAGAGCCCCCCGGACCGGTGGCCAGGACCCGGGCAGTGTGAGTGCCACTGAAAATCAGCTCGCGTGCCGCCTTCGGCACCCGTGCCATAGGTTGCCTACCCCTGATATACAGCGTTCCCAGTCTGGTTCAATGGCTCTCAGCACCCCCAGTATACAGATTATTCCCTGGTCTAGACAATGAAGGTCTTTGTATACCATCAGCAATACTATCAGTGGTAGTTTTGGGCATCTCACTTTCCAGACATCAGAGTAATTGGAGGCCCCTTAAGGAAAGGCATCATGTCATTGGGTTAATACTCAGTATCTGCAGAATGCTCTTATAAGAGAAGCCTCGAACTCTTTTGGTAGTAAAGTTTTGGTTTTATTTGTTGGCTGAGCGAAGCAAATCTACCCTCAGCTTGATGGTGTTTCTCTCTCTGGATGTAATGTGATAATTTTTGAATACCGCATTTGATCAATTCCAAAATGTCAGCTCTTTCAACTTCCACAGCTAAATTCTCAGTTACGGGTGGTAGCCACTCTGAGATTCTGCCTCCTGAATACCTTCTCAGATGGTCCTTAAACCCGAAAAGCCATTTGCACATTAAGTTGGCTAACATGCAGTGCTCAGCCTATGTGAGCAATGGTGTATGTGATCCTCTCGTTCTGGAGGAAGTGTATAATTTTACTCCCACTTGGCTGGTTTTATCAAGTCAGTGTTGAAATCTTCTAATATCATGCCTTCTGATTTCCCACTCAGGGAATAACATTTAAAACTAACAGGGCTGGGTAAGGTGATATTTGTACTTCGCCGCTTTCTTGACCATAGGGGAGCTACACCTCCGTGTTACTAGCGTCTATCTGTCTGCGCTACAGTGGTGGTGAACTTACTAACAGTGCAGGTACAGAGTGAACAAACGTTTAAAGGCCTCTGTGCACTGTTGGTGAGAGCACTGTGCATCACTCTGGTGATGCCTCTCCAGAACACTTGCAGGCCTATCCTCATTTAAAAAAAAAAAAAAAGTGTCTTATCACAACCTCCACGTGTTTAAGCCCAAGAATCAAAAAGGATTAATGGAATAGCAGGAGTGCTTCAGGCCAGGGGTTGACATATTTGGGGGAGTACAAATTAGAGTCAGGTACATCAGTTAGTGTGGGGTCTTTATCTGGGAAAGATGGGTCTAAATTGTGATTGCTAGTAAAAGTATGTCATTACTCTCCTGTAGTCAACTTCTGCTGCTATTCATTCTGAGAGGCGGGAAGTGGACATGCGTGCATGAGCGCCAGCACCTGTGATTGACCTCTGGAAACGTCACTGAATGCCACTAAAGAGAAAACACAAATCCCCAGCAGCTGAGCGTGGTGGCAGGAGCTGCCTTACATGGAATCTGGGCTGTTCCCTGAAAGCTTTGGTCAAGCCCCACTTAATGTGAAAGAAATCCCCTGCAATCTCCTCCTTGTCCCTTAGCTCTACTTGGCTAGTCAATCCATTCTTCAGTCGCGACAGAAATCCGCTGCTGTTCCACTAGCTTTCTGCTGTGGCATTTAAACTGTTTGATATTTTAGTACAATAAATACTGCATTTAAGGTGAAGTTTGAAGTAGAAACCATGGAAACAGGCAGCAAAAGCAATCCACTCAATTCCAGCAATCAAAACACTCTTTTCCTTTCGGTCTGTTCAGACCCTGCTTAACAACACATCATTCATGTGCAAAATGTGTTTTGACTTGCCCCAGCCAGCCATGTGGCACACCCACTGTTGCACTTCCTTAGGTTATTGGTATAATAATAAATACTTCTCATGTGCTTCCGATGTGAGCTTTTTACAATAAACTTCACAGCATGAGTATTGATCTTTCCATTTTACAAATGGGGAATTGGACACAAGTTTTGGCTTGCACTAGCTCCCTCAGGAGCCTGACTGTTGCTATTCATTGACTTTAATGTCTTTATTAAACTGTAAATTTGGGGTGGCAAAAATGTCATCTGCCTCTCTCTTGAATAGAGAGGAGAGGTATTTGCATTCTGCAAGTTCCACCAAGCAGTGCATCAGATTGATCTCAGTACCCTAATTGCATTTCTTGGTAGCCTTTGTGTCTACTCCTCTCCTCCCCCGACACACCCACTGGTAAGAGATGTAGGTGGCTTCACACTTGGCTTCAGTGAGTGTACCTTGTGATAGATGGTCCCTCACACCAAAAATCACAGCAATATTAGGACCAGTCACTTACCCCACGTCAGTTTCACCTTAGACCTTACACGAAAGACAATGCTTGTAGCCAATCCTATAGTAAACTATATAAAAGATTTGTTATATAGGAAAAGGAAACAGGTAAACAAACATACACACAAATAATTCCAATCTTAAGTTTCAAAAGGTAGTAGAAGCTTCTATAATAAGCAAGCTCTATATGTCCTTTAGGGCTAACCCCGGCTAAGCGCTGGGGATCTCTTGCTTATGCAGAGAACACCCAGCCCCCCAAATAGGATAGAGAGAATCAGTTTCTTCTGTTTGGGGATTTTATCTCCCTCCTGCCATGTGCTCTGAGCCACAAACTCAGCTGATGGGAGGAATCCACTTGCATAACTCATCATCACGGGAAGGAGGGCACAGCCTGTCAATGGACCTTTCCTGTTGGGCAAGATGTAACACCTTTTATTGAAGATCAGCTCTTCACACTAGTTAATGTCTTTCTCCTGTCTGGTGATTTACACAGTCACAGAGGCTCACAAGACAACCACTCAAATATTACCTTACAGCAGTGGTCCCCAACCTTTTTCGTCTGGCAGGCACCAGACGACGAGCCACAGAGGACCATGGCGGCGGACGAGCATCCGCCGAAATGCCGCTGACAAGCGGCAACGTCAATAGGCGTCGCCGCCGACAAGTTTGGCTGACATGGGCCGGCCATGGGTTTTTAATTGTGCACACATGCTCCAAGTTGAACAGAACTGAGCAGAAAAGCAGAAGTTGCAGCTTTCCATTAGCCTAATCCGTGACAGATGGGAGTGATATGTAGGCATCAGGCAGAGGTAGGTTCTAAGGAAGGATTTTAAAAAAGGATGAATTAGCAGCTTTCTGCATTTTGATGGGTAGCTTTACCCTCCTGTGTAGAATTTCTCTTTCACACAGGTCTTGTTTGTGGTCTCTCTCAGAACAGCCTGAAGATAGTATGGCTGATAGGTATTTTTTTTGAGTGAGAAGATAATTATCCTACAGATGCTCAAGTCAGGCTACCTTAATTTTATGCCTTAGAGATACTGTGTTTGCAATCATAATTATGAAATGGTTCACTAGAAAAATCAACTGGGTAGCACACTAGTTCATAATATGTCCTAACTGAACTTAGCTAGGCATAATTTTGGGTATAATTGAAGTGGGTGAGCTTTCTTAACTTCCAAGTGGCTACAATATGCAGTATGTAGCTACTTTTCTTTACACTTCTGTACCAGAAGTCTAGAGTCAATCATAAATCAAAGCTCGTCTCCCAAGTTTGAAAAATATGCATTTAAAAAACATTGAAAAATATGTTTACACAATAGTCTCCAGAGTGAGAGACTTCAGTCTCTTGGCTAAACCAGTTATACTGTACAGCTGGTGTATTTATACTATATAGCTGGTGTGAACATTCGTGCACTTCCACGAGGGCTGCTTCTCCTACCCTCACTTTTTAAACTACTTTTTAAACAAAACAAGAAAAATGTGTTTCTCTTCCCTTCCCCTTGTACCGCCTTTCAGACCCTACTGTCTGTGGCATTAATAGACAAGTTAAATATAAACTTTCCTACAGGAAAAATGTCAAAATTAAGCAAAAAACTCCCCAAACCCTGATCTCTCATGACTATTTCCATAGTGTCACCTCAAGGAGTCCAGTATCTTTTTAAAACTTTGAAGGCAGCAAAAAGCTCACTGAAGTCCTGCATCCTTATTACCTTGAGCTGTGGTTGTGTTGGATCTCACAAGCCGTATCTGTGCCAATAACTGGATGGCAAGTGTAGGTTCTTCCTACTGCTGCAGCATGGTGCTTGAGGACACTGTGTTATGGGTGTTATTCTTGGGATGGTGGCCAAGAGTTCATGATAACTTGTGTTGGTCACTAAAGATTCTGTAGCTTCTTTCAGAGGAGAGGTGTGGTTAGCCTAGGTGGTGACCAAATTCCAAGTTAAATTATTGCATTCAGTCTTCTTAAAATGTTCAGTCTTGGTTTGACTGTCTGGGGGATTCTCCTCCACTTCCGGACCTAAATGGTTTGTAGTGTACCCTCTGTTATAAGCTAACTGCTGTCTGTTCACCTTTGATTTCTTCTCCTGTCATCTTGGGACATATGTAAGCGAGGGTGGGAGGTTAACAAAAAAAAGTTATTGTAGTCCTTCATGCTGTGTATTCTCTTGCTGAACTAGAACTTTGTAGGTTGTCCATGTCTCATACAATGTATTTTTACCTGTCTCTCTGTGCTCCTTTTGGTCACTTCCTGATGGCATTATCTCTGATAGTGGATGAATGATATAGATGATCACTGGGTACTTGGACCTCTGTTAAGCAAGTCTTGCCTTACCTGTGGATTTTGAATGTGTACTTTGTAGTAGCTCCTACAGCAGAGGATGAAATAACATCCTAGTTTTTGCAGCAGCTACTGGGTAGGCAGAACTCTGTTAGCATCGGCATTAAGAAGGCAGGTGTATATCAAAAGCAGGACTAAAAGGTCTCAAATGTTCGTGATGGAAGGAGAGCCTGTGACTTCAGTTGCATTAATCAGATTGCATTTCAATGGGGAAGTTTTTAGAACTAGATAATTTCTGTTTCCCTTGAGATGATGTAATAGTTGCAGTTTATATATTGTCTTGGTAAATAACCCTCAGTGTCATCCCTGGTTAGAGCATTCTAACAATCTATCAATGGCAATAGCTTTCATTGAGTCACTCTTCTTGAGGCCATTGACAGTTTATCTATCTCAGCAGTGGAACAAGTGCATGTGAGTTCAGTAATCTCTCAGGCATTGCTCTCAAATGAGAGAGAGAACAGGCTGCCTGGGACAGCATAATTATTAATAATATTTATTACACTAATGTCTAGGGACTAACTGTCATCCTAGTGCCAGAGCTATTTTGGGGGGTGGTTTAGTGTGTGTAGGGGAGTAACTAGAGAAACAAAAAGATAAGGAAGGGGAGAGGAGTGAGGGGGACAGAGCAGATGGTAAGAGGGAAGGGAGAAAGGCCTGAGGGGCAGGTGTAGAGGGAGACTGAGGCTGGGATGGGAGGAGGTTGGAGCGGATAGTGAATTGAATTTTCTCTGCCTGATGCCAATCAAACTGTAGAAAACATTATCCATGTACGTGGGTCCCTGCTTTTGCAGCTTCTCTGGATGGTTCCTCCCTATAGTTTCTTTCTCAAAGTGCAGGTGGCTGTGGGGAAGGAAGCCACAGCATGGGTCCTACTGCCCCCGGAGGAGTAGGGATCTTTCCTGCAGAGTTCTGTCCAGGGTCTGCTGGTAGGGAGCAGTGGCCTTGGCTGGGCCCAATTTTTCATTCCCACCACCAAGTGCAGCAATTGCTGCACGAGCTGCTTCTGCTGCTGAGATCTTAAATGTCTATCTGAGTAGTCCAGTGTACAGAAGAGGCCTTGATTTAACACTTCAGTTGGAAGATCTGACCCAGCCAGTAGAGGCATCCCGGTCATCCTGTAAGGCTATTCAGCAGGGTTGAGCTCCAGAGGACTTTGTCTATAGATGAATGGTTACCTCCTATTTCAGACTGAAAATAAGACATTGAGTGATCTCAAAAGCTGATTGTATTAGGTACTCAAGTGATGAGCTCCTTTGCAAAGGACTGCTCAGAATAGGGGACAGATTAAGAAAGAAACTCCAGGGTGGAATCAGATGGGGGACATTGTCCCTGCCTGCAGGAGCAAATGAAAGTAGCTGCAGCAGGGCCTTTGGGATGCTGAGGGTGCTATCAGATTGCTTTCTGCAGTCTCTGTTCTGCACTGGCTTTCCCCTGTGGTGATTTTCACCCCTTTCCCTCCCTCACTCCTACTTCTCTTCCTGCCTCCCCCCTTACCTCCTTCCATTGTCCCCCCTCCCTCTTCCTTTGCCACCTCTTCTTACTAATCCCCTCCTCAGGCCCCACCCACCTTGTTTTGGGCCTCTAGACCAGGGTTTCTCAATCTGTGGGTTGCAACCTAAAATTGGGATGCCAGAATGTGTCAGTGAGTCACGTAGGATGCCTGGGGGGATATTGGATATCCCACAGTAGTGGCTCCTGCGGCTCCCATCCCATGGGACTGGCTAGACTTTGCTCCCTTGTGCAAGCGCTGCAACCTGGTGCACAGGTCGCAGCACGGCTCAGGTTTGGCCCAGCTGCTCCTCTCCCATGATGCCGGGGGGCTAGCTAGACCATATTTGAGTCAGTGGCGGCATTGTGACCCCAGGTGCNGGATATTGGGTCTTTTCTCTTAGAGGACGATTGCAGAGACTGCCCAGCACTCATCCCACAGTAGTGGCTCCTGTGGCTCCCATCCCATGGGACTGGCTAGACTTTGCTCCCTTGTCCAAGCGCTGCAACCTGGTGCACAGGTCGCAGCACGGCTCAGGTTTGGCCCAGCTGCTCCTCTCCCATGATGCCGGGGGGCTAGCTAGACCATATTTGAGTCAGTGGTGGCATTGTGACACCAGGTGCCAGGGCACAATGCCACTCACACAAATTTGGCCTGTCCTGCCCCATGGGGGGAGCCCAGCCAAACCAAACCTGAACAGCGCTGCAACCCCAGAGATTGCAACACCCAGAGCGGGGAGATGAGCCCAACTAGCCCTGTGGGACTGGAGCTGCCACTCATGTGCACAGTATACTTATTTAGGACTTGTATTTATTATGTTAATCTGTGCATTAGATATCGTGGGCATGAACAATTTAGTAAGCCAGGTGTGGATTGTTCTTTTTTGTTTTTGTTTTTTTTTTACACTAACTCTATTTACTGGGTGGTGACAGGCCATCAAGGTTTACGAATGGACTATGAACCGAAAAAGGTTGAAAACCACTGTGTTAGGCACTGCTGTAATACAAATAAATATATTTCATTATGGAAATATGCATATTCTTGAACAGCTGCAGTAGTTATAATAATGTAGGGCCTTAAATACTCACTAAGCTAGAATATACATAACACAAAATAATTCCTAAAACACTTGAGAATGGCAAGGCTACTGACATGCTTTGACTGCTGCTTATTACACTAACCCTAATCAGCTAGTGCAGGGGTGGCCAACCTGGGGCTCCGGAGCCACATGCGGCTCTGCAGAAGTTAATATGCGGCTCCTTGTATAGGCACCGACTCCGGGGCTGGAGCTACAGGCACCAACTTTCCAATGTGCTGGGGGGTGCTCACTGCTCAACCCCTGGCTCTGCCACAGGCCCTGCTCCCACTCCACCCCTTCCTGCCCCCTCCCCTGAGCCTGCAGTGCCCTCGCTCCTCCCCCTCCCCCCAGCCTCCTGCATGCCACGAAACAGCTGATCGGGAGGTGCAGGGAGGGAGGGGGAGGTGCTGATCGGTGGGGCTGCTGGTGGGCAGAAGGCGCTGGGAGTTGGGGGGGAGGCTGATGGGGGGCTGCTGACGTATTACTGTGGCTCTTTGGCAATGTACATTGGTAAATTCTGGCTCCTTCTCAGGCTCAGGTTGGCCACTCCTGCGCTAGTGCATCCCCTCAGGCTGTATCCGCTTGTCTCATCATGCACTTGGCTTAGGGTGACCAGACAGCAAGTGTGAAAAATTGGGACGGGGGGGGGGGGGTAATAGGAGCCTATATAAGAAAAAGACCCAAAAATCAGGACTGTCCCTATAAAATCGGGGCATCTGGTCACCCTAACTTGGATTGTAAAGCCTATGTGGCAGGGACCGCTTACCGCAATGGGACTCTGATGCATGATTGGGACCGCTAGGCTGTACCACAGTACAAATATCTAATGATTGTTCAAAATTCTTGTAACACATTTATCATTTCCATAACTGTGCATGGTGACTGTAGTTCATTGGGAGAGACCATTTTGCAGAGGCCTCCCTTCAGGAGATCCAGTCTTATGTAGAGCAAGATTCTGGAAAAGGCACCTCCATATGAGTGCTGCTTCCCTGCATTCTGGGTCACTTAGAGATGCCCAGGTTCCAATGCAGAGGAGTTGCAAAGGACCCCAGGTAAAACGCTAGCCAACTTACATAGCTGTTGAAGTAGATCACCTTGATGAAAAGGCGCAAGTGTCAGAGGGAGTTACAGCAAAGAATTTCTGGAACTCCATATGCTAGTTCAAACCGGAAACATCTTTGCCTTGGCATTGGGATTCCTGCCTAGGTTGGCAGAACCACTCCTATTGACACATGGGTTAGCACAGTCAAAAACTGGCTCCGGATTAGTAGATTGTTTCCTCTGTTATTTGTATAGCTTGACAGCACGAGGTTAACAATGCTTCACTCACTGAATTGTAGTTGTAGCCTGTTGAATTTGTACAGCTGCAATAATCCCGTTAAATGCTGCCTTCCTGAAGTGCTGACAGCAGCCTGTGCCTTAGCCTCTTGCGGCTGGCAGTCAGACTCCTCCAGGGCATTGTACTAGTGCAGGAGATGAAAGATCAGGACCGAGACTAGGATCCTCATGGCCTCATCTCGAAAGCTGCAGTTCAGCAGGATTAAATCTAGTGCTGAAGAAATCTGATTACTACTGTTCTAACTGATCCTTTTCTGATCTCAGGTTTCCCCAGGGGAAAAGCTCCAGAGCTCTAGATCTACCTCACATCTCCACAGCAAATGTTCCTTCAGACATGGAGAAAGCTGCAGGTGGCCTTTTGGGATGCTGCCTGCTTTCCCTCCCTGCTCCCACTGTGGGTCTTCATGCAGCTAGCCATTGGGATGTTTGGGCAGCAGCTTAGTGGCCTATAGGTTCTCTTCTTTTGCTCCTGTACTGCTTTGCTATGAGATCATGCCAATCCCAGCCCGTTGAGGCCACAAGATGACTCCCACACCCCCACTTTGATCAGCATGTAGCTTTGGGAATTAGGGAAGGGAGCTGAAAAAGGAGCAAAAATAACAAAAACGAAGGAGTAAAGGTGGGAAGAGGGTGATATTAGAGATAGGGACGGGACTCTCCAGGCTTGCTATTACCCAGGGTTTATTACAGTCTTCCCTAGTTCTATAACCCGCCCCATTTAAATATTCCTGGTGTATGAATCCCTTTTGGGAAGAGAGAGAGAAAAAAATCGGTAGCCAGTTTCTTTCCACGGTGAATTATTTATTATCCAAATTTTGAGACCGTTAGAGCCCTGCAAATCTGTGGATATCTACTTTATATACGCAAATACCTGCATCCGCGGACCATGTTTGCGGATCGCGAATCAGAAGTGGATACAGATTTATCTATTCATGAGCTGTGGGACACTGAAAAGATGGGAACCAATGCAAATAGTGTTCAGCTCCTTTATCTTCCTGCTGCCGCAGTGTTCGCAGCAGCCATATTGCAGAGCAAATTGGAAGGGACTCTGCCATGTAGTTTGAGCCTCCAGAGCTAGGTTTTATTTGAAACGAAAAAAGTAAATTCTTAAAAATGTCAATAGCAAGATTTATTTTTATTTAACGCTCTTCCCCTGCAGTGTTGGGAACCCAGCCATTAGCTAGTGCAAGTCAAGTGGAAAGTGGACCATGGTTTAGTGGCTCAAGCACAGGAGTGGGAATCAGACTGCCAGGGTTCTGTTCCTGGCTCCGCACCAAACTTCCTGAGTAATCTTGAGCAAGTCACATTGCCTCTGTGTACCAGAGTTTCCCATCTGTAAAATAGGAACAGTCTAGGGCGTGTCTTGTGAAGTGCTAGTCATCATGTGAAGAATGATTATCACTGTCCAATCAGAGTGAAATGGAAAAAGTAAACAGTATGAATGGTGACAGTAAATTAGATATTAAAACAGAAAAAAATTAAAAGTTTGTGTTGGGGGCAGAAAGAATTTTTTTTTTTAAAGATCAGTGTCCCATTTTAGGAAAACAGTCTGCTCTGTCTGATACAGCAGTGCTGGCTGGCTGGCTGCAGCGGGTGGAAATGCAGAGAAACTAGTCAAAGAACTTTGAAAGAACAATGTTACTGAAGTTGAAAGCACTAGGCTTGTTAGTACTGGACCTCCTTGAGCACAAAAAGGTTAGGTTCCAAATTCTTAACAGCTTTTACAGTTGGCTAAACATGCACTGTTAACTGCACCAGCCTGCTGTGTGTAGAAATATTGTATACAATCATGTCCCTGAAAAAAGAGATCACAATAATTTTTTTTTACTGATACTTAATTGTAAACGTAAGACCATCTAAATTAAAGGGTATAATCCTGAGATTTACAGCAAACTCTCATTAATGTAAATGGCAGTTGTGTGGGTATCAGATGGAGAATATTATGCCTAAGGCTTCGTCTAGTGCTGAGCCAAAGGAAACTGCCCCACTAACCTCATTGGAATACATAATTGATGTGAAGAGCACGTAATACTTTAAGGTCAACAGTTTCCACTTTCTCTTCATTTAGTATTAGGTGGCTGTGCTGTAACTTCATGTTGGCATTATGTTAACAATTACTATAATGTAGCTGGTTGGAGTTCCTCTCCCATTACAGAAATGCAGACTTGCTGCGCATACGATGTACGTTTTGCTGTACTTGTCTTCCTGTCAGGATTGTTTCTGTGCTCATGCTCTGAAGAGTACGATGTGAAGTGAGCATGTAGCTAAGTCATCTGGGTCTTCGCAGTTCACATCAGGCACTGTGGAGGCATTTCCATTGTAACCCTCCAGGGAAGGGAGTGTTCTGTAATGGTCAGAGCAAGGGACAGTCAGTATTCTTGAGTTCTGGTCCCAACTTTGACTGATCTGCTGTATGGCTTTGGATTCATAGAATCATAGAATATCAGGGTTGGAAGGGACCTCAGGAGGTCATCTAGTCCAACCCCCTGCTCAAAGCAGGACCTAATCCCAACTAAATCATCACAGCCAGGGCTTTGTCAAGCCTGACCTTAAAAACCTCTAAGGAAGGAGATTCCACCACCTCCCTAGGTAACCCATTCCAGTGCTTCACCACCCTCCTAGTGAAAAAGTTTTTCCTAATATCCAATCTAAACCTCCCCCACTGCAACTTGAGACCATTACTCCTTGTTCTGTCATCTGGTACCACTGTGAACAGTCTAGATCCATCCTCTTTGGAACCCCCTTTCAGGTAGTTGAAAGCAGCTATCAAATCCCCCCTCATTCTTCTCTTCTGCAGACTAAACAATCCCAGTTCCCTCAGCCTCTCCTCATAACTCATGTGCTCCAGCCCCCTAATCATTTTTGTTGCCCTCCGCTGGACTCTTTCCAATTTTTCCACATCCTTCTTGTAGTGTGGGGCCCAAAACTGGACACAGTACTCCAGGTGAGGCCTCACCAATGTCGAATAGAGGGGAACGATCACGTCCCTCGATCTGCTGGCAATGCCCCTACTTATACAGCCCAAAATGCCGTTAGCCTTCTTGGCAACAAGGGCACACTGTTGACTCATATCCAGCTTCTCGTCCACCGTAACCCCTAGGTCCTTTTCTGCAGAACTGCTGCCTAGCCACTCGGTCCCTAGTCTGTAACAGTGCATGGGATTCTTCCGTCCTAAGTGCAGGACTCTGCACTTGTCCTTGTTGAACCTCATCAGGTTTCTTTTGGCCCAATCCTCTAATTTGTCTAGGTCCCTCTGTATCCTATCCCTACCCTCCAGCGTATCTACCACTCCTCCCAGTTTAGTGTCATCTGCAAATTTGCTGAGAGTGCAGTCCACGCCATCCTCCAGATCATTAATGAAGATATTGAACAAAACCGGCCCCAGGACCGACC